>SEYY01000969.1:120722-135722 GCA_009176605.1 Armadillidium nasatum
AGATAATTTTCAATAATCGATATTGTATCCTTTGACACTTCTGACTGTGATTCTTCATCGCTACTGGAAGCTAGAAGATCTTTCATTGATTTAGCAATGCTTAAGCTAACAGATTTTGTTTTGTTTTTTTTGTATCTGACAGCTTTTGCTTTTTCTTGAAAAAGGCGTTATTTTAGCTGTTTCTATCATCTCATCGCATAAGCATCCTAATTTGATTTTAACATTCTGAGAAACAAGTGGTTTAAAAAATTTTGTTTTGTACCTAGGATCTAAAAAGGTTGCAATTGTATAAGCATCATCATTTTCCAGGTTTTCAAATCTGTCGTTCATCTCCTTCATTAATGTTTCAGTCATCCTTGAAACTCCCTTAGACTTAATAACATTTGTTAACACAACTTTCAATGTTCAAACAAGTGGTATCACATCTGACAAACATGATTCAGCTGAACTTATAGTCTTTGTTAATTCTTCAAAAGGCTTAAGGATATTAATACAATTATTTAAAATGTCATTTTCGTCAGGTGTTAGAGGCTTTATTTTGTGCTGCTTGAAGCATAAAGGCAAATGTCCTCATTAATTTCGCTCATCCTCTCAAGCATATGCAAACTACTATTCCAGCGTATTGAATATCTTGCATGACAAAAAGTGGACGAACATTTAATCTTGTTTGTATTTTCTTCAGCTCATTTTGGGCTACAACGGAGTGATTGAAATGCATAGCAATTAACCTAAATTTGGTTATTAAATCGGATACACATTTTTGACTCATAATGGAATTTTTAACTACTATCTGAGTTTGGTGTGCAAAGCAATCTACATTTTTCACTCTTGCCAGAGAAAGTGCTTTTTTTTACATTTGTGCCCGAATCCCTGACTACGCAGTGCACTTCATTTAATGAAATCTTCCATTTTGTCAGCATCTTTTCAAATACAGTTTCAAGATAGTCGCCTGTATGGCGCTCAGAAAGAGGTTCTGCATTCAATACAAAGTTTTGCCTTTGAAAGTTTTTATCGATTGCATGATACGTAATTTTTTACTATTCGCGCATGCGGATGCGGATGCGGTTGCGGATATCCAATTGCGGATATCCGCGGATGCGGATATCCGCAGTTGCGGATGCGGATGCGGATATCCGGTCCACCTCTAATATATATATATATATATATATATATATATATATATATATATATATATATATATATATATATATATATATATATATATATATATATATATATATATATATATATATATATATCAAAAAAAAAAATTTTTTTTTTTTTGAAAGAATTGGTGTTCCTATAGTTATTTTCTGTGTTGATTTAAAAAATTGTTAATTTGCTTATATCAAAATGACTTGATGCAAATTGCACAAATGCACTTAACATGAAATATGTGTAATGAGTGACTGATAAAGTTAGGTTGTTAAATGACTGAAGCATTGATTGTAGCAAAATAGTACATATCTTTTCAGTAAGTTATAACACATATAGTGTATATTGTGATTTCTCTCTAAAAATGCAACATATTGTTTGCAATATTTATAAGTTTACTTAAAAGGACTGAAAGTTTCATTTTGTTCTGTATTTATTTGAACCAGATTTAGATCTTGTTTCTCGTTTCAGCATCCAACAGTAGTCAGCAATCATGTTTGCATTCCATCTGCCTTGATACCTTTGTTCCATATCTTTTATATCTTGGTAGAACCTCTTACTTTGCTCCTTGGAAATGGCTCCCAAGATTTGCAGGAAAATATTCCAAATGCGAGTGCAAGAAATGCAATTTAATACTCATGTAGCAACCTAGAGCTTTCTTTTTTTTCTAGCATATTTTCTACCAATGTTTTTTAGTTTGCATCTTTCATATTCCCAAGGAATCTTGCAATAACACTTTTTATAGCACTCCATGCCTCTAATTCACATTTTGCATTATAGAATCAAATGTTTGGTCATACTGTTGTAGCTACTTACCTTAATGTCCTATATTGGAGCATTCATTATGGCACAACAGAAAATATCCTGAGGTGGGAATATGACAGAAGTTGTATTATGATGGTGGTGATAAAAGAAATATTAAACCCAAAAATGGAGACTATGTTGTCTGTACTCATAATGGTGAAAAGTGGGTAGGTTCATTTTATCATTTGATGAAAACTTTGAAGATTATAACATTAAATTTTTACAACCATCTGGGTATAGCAATTATTACTATTGTCCGCAAATTGATGATATGTGTTATATTTCTGTTAATAACCTTCATGGGGTCTTAGTCCACCAAACTTAAAGGCTGTTACTTACAGGGTACAATATTCATTTTCCAAATTAACTAAAACTTTTTTAAACAATAAAATTGCATATATTTACGACTATAATGCCTATCCTTAGTAAAATTGTCATAGTAATACAAAAAATATATTCGGATCTTTGAAAATATATGTTTCAAATAAATGTTTAATATATCTTTTGGTATTTTTTATACATTAACTATGCATAATAATCATTTAAAAAATTTACCTTCATTTTTCATTATTTTTTTAAATAACCTAAATTGCTCATATACATTATTTTTATTGCTTTATTTGATAGAAAAAAGATTAAAATTTTATTTACAAAAAAAAAAAATTTGATTTCACCTTCCAAAAGGAAGTGAATAGTGAAATTTTTAAAATGGAGAAACTTTTTTACCTGTTCATTGTAGAATCAATATATTACCATCAGTAGATCGATCTAGTTTTCTGATTTCAAATATATATATATATATAATATGTTTAGTTTATTTTTAAAATTAAGGTAAATATTGACCTGCAAATTTAGAGAATGGAGCCCCCCAAAAAAAGGTTGGACCCCCATAACTCAAAAAGTATTTACTGTAGAACATTTTTGAGCCAGTGGCTTTGCAAGGTAAATTAACCCTGTAAACCAATTTTCAAAAAAATCTGAGACCTAGTGGTGTAAAATTGAATTTTTTTATGTCTGTCCTGCAATGCCCCATATACGCATATGATCTTACAGAAATGCAAGTTTTATTCCTATTCAAATAATAATAATATAATAATAATAATAATAATAATAATAATAATAATAAATTCGAAAATGTGATCTAAACTTCAGTCAAGGAGCAGCTATCTTTCTACTGAAATAATCAGTTTTCTTTCATGAAAGATTTTGGAATGAGAATCGGTTTGGTATCACTTATTTTTTACCTATACAAACCTTTCATATACCAATACCAGGTACCATAAACTTTAAACAATACTGATACTTGACTCCATCCATAAAATTTATGTAGTTTGAAGCCATGAGTAATGAAAACTAGTATGGGTCTGGAACACTGATAGTGAGAGTTATCAATAAAACTCAAAATTCGTACTATATAGTTTCAAAACTCCTAACCTCCATGGTAGCACTTGCAATTAATATATTTACAAATTATTTATGGTGACATTGATTTAACTAGTTGATATATATATATATATATATATATATATATATATATATATATATATATATATATATATATATATATATATATATATATATATATATATATATATATATATATATATATATATATATATAATGTGCTTAAAAATTTTGAGTGAATTTGATTCACCAAATACTTCCACTTTGACCAACTCTCTGAAAATATTTTTTGTTTCAAAACAAATTTTTAGGTTCCAAAATATATTCGAGAAAAATGGACTGAATCCCCTCCTAATGCAGAAGTTGGAAGACTTAAAGTTACAAGGTATGTTTTTATTTTAAAAAAATCTTTCCAAGTTTGTGAAGGTGTATGTTTATGTTGGGCAGGATAGTAAATTTGCTGGATACCAGATAAACCAGATGCATACTGGATATCAGATTTTTGCTTTCTAGCTAGGTATCTGGATAGAATTGCTGAATTTTCCTTTAGATTCACATTTAATTCCTTTTATATATATATATATATATATATATATATATATATATATATATATATATATATATATATATATATATATATATATATATATATATATATATATATATATATATATATATATATATAGTAATCTTCGCTATATTGTGGCTTCAATATATTGCAGATTTTTTCTTTGTATGTATATCACTGAAATTTCTCTATTTTGCAAGATTTTGTGATATTTACATTTATTAATATATTATAATATTTTTGCAGTAAAATAAACATTTTCAAGCCTTAAAAAATTGAAAACAATATTCAAAATTTAAAATATTAATTTAAACATTAAATGAATATTAAATTGAAATATATAATAATGTACATGTAAACTACATAGTATACAGCAGATGGGTAAACAAAGACTTGTATGAATGGAAAATGTAGCTATGGTCGCACTCATTTGAGCTAGTTTACCCATATGAGATGTACACTGGACACTATATATATATATATATATATATATATATATATATATATATATATATATATATATATATATATATATATATATATATATAAGAGGTATCAATCTTCCTAAAGAGGTATCAATCTTCCTACTGACCTCTATATTTGTAATAATAGAAAGAAAAGGGGTATCAATCTTCCTACTGACCTCTTTATACTTGCAATTATTTATCATGATATTTAGGAATGATATATTGACTATATTTAGGAACGATATATCGATTATTATGGTATGGTTTTGGCCGGTATATGCCCATCACCATGACTCAGTAGAAGACGATTGATATTTGTTGTAAAAAACGTGGATGCGAAAAAAATTGTAAAAAACCTTACCAAAAACAATATAAACACAAACAAGGTTTCGAAGAAGCAAGGTAAGAATTCTATTATTTCACTTAACTGACAAGAAAATAGGCCATAGTCTAGGCCTGTTTATTGCAATTTTGGTAAACCCCAGATCGTGACAGAAGTAAATTATATGAAACAACAACAGAATAAATAAGTAAGAGGCCAACTTTTCAAAGGTTTTTGGAAAGAAAAAAATAAATAAATAAATAAATAAAACCATTTTTATTACTGAAGAGGCCTTGGCCATATTTAGTATCCATGTGAAATATAATTATAAAATACAAGCCCAGAAATAAAAATAAAATATAAACAAATTTTATGAGGGGAGTGTGGGTGTGAAATAAAAATAAAATAATACTTTAGGCCCAACTGAAATTAAGATATAGCCAAAAGCTACTTTGGCCTATTGTATACCACGGAACTAACATGGTAATAATTTTGAACTATATATAAGTTAGCCATAAAATTCTTAAGGCTTCATTAGTATAATAGTGAAAATTGAATTATAGTGAAAAAGTGCCTTAAATATTGTGATATTTATTATTATAAACATTTAAAATATATATATATATATATATATATATATATATATATATATATATATATATATATATATATATATATATATATATATATATATATATATATATATATATATATATATATATATATATGGACTGACTGGGGCCTCAGCTAACCATGGCCATTTTCACTGACCCCGACCCTGGCTAAAATCAGGGAAAACCTGGGTTTGCCTGCCGAGGTTAAAATGGCATATTATACTTAATGATGGTGGATTAAATAAAAAAAAATTATAAAGAAAATTAAGATTTTTCTTCTTGTCTTTTCAATATTTTCTTTTTTCTTTTCCGTTTCTTTTGACCGCAGCTTTACTACTAGTCGATGTTCATCTTTGTGTTTTGATTTTAGATGCCCCCATGAAGATTTGGTTGAAATATTTTTACTTGTGGCACCCGGAAGTCCTCTTCTAATTTCCTGGCTGCAGATATTACATTTAGCTATATCAAGCCTATCCTGAAACATTATAAAGTACTCTCATACTGCTGAAGCTGATCTTTTAGCCATAGTGACTGAAAGTATAAACAAAATAATAATTTTGAAATAATGTAGCTAAATGATAAAAGTTTGATACATAGCAATAAAATAACAATGATTATAAACATAGGTTATATTGATAATTTTATATCTTGCATTTTTTTCAAACTTTACTTAGAGTCTTACCTAAGAAAACCTATTGAATCACTTGTGAATCAAAAAAAAAAAATTTATTTTATTTTTTAAAATCTGTAATTTTCTGAAATTTTTTCAGAAAAAATGCATATAATCATTAATATAAGTGAATGTTGACTATTCTACTCCTTTATAATTAAATAAAATTTTGATTAAAATTATATCTAATTTTCTTAACCTAAAATTTTCAGTTCTTTTAACCTCTTAAAAATTTTAGACAACCCCAACCCTGGTAAAATTCCAGCCGTGACCGGCCCATATATATATATATATATATATATATATATATATATATATATATATATATATATATATATATATATATATATATATATATATATATATATATATATATATATATATATATATATATTCCAATTTTTTTTTTAACTTCTTTCACGCCTTGACCGCCTCTAAAGAGGCAGCCACACTTTGCTCAGAAAGCCTGCCACCACACCTGGCCACCTCTACAGGTCTTCCGGGGGTGAGATATTCCAGGCTATCCTGGAATGTTGAGTTGTAGGGCAAGTTAATAGAAAATGAGAATAGTCTCTGGTGCTGTCCCGCACCTGGTGCAGATAGAGGTATTGGTTTGATTTATTTGAAATTTGTATTTGTATTGTTGTAGGTTTGGTTGATGGCTGCTTTTCAGCTTCACTGATGTTGTTTGTGTAGGAATGGGGAGAGAGTCAATTGTTTTTGATATGTTAGGGGTTGTGTGTTGAGAATGTTGTTGGGTTTGCGCTGCCTTAGGTGTATATGAAGATGGTTTGGATATGTATGTTGTGGGAGACATTGTCAGGGGGTGGACGAGAGATATTGTTAAGGATATGTTTGTAGAAATGTGCGAGAGATGATGGAGGTTGTTTCAGTCTGTGTCTGTTTGGGTTTGAGAGTGCGGTATGGCAAGGGTGATCGGGCAGTAGTGTTTTAGAGTAGAATTTGTGTACCTGTCATTTCAAAGTGTGAAGTTATGGGATATGGGAAGAATTTTAGTTTCATCATGTAGGTGTTCTTGTGGGGTAGTTGATGTGCATCCAGCTATTATTATGAAGGCTTTGTTTTGTGTGATTTGTAATTTGTTTGGAAAGCAATGGGTGCCATAAAGGGGCTGAGTAGTTGAGGACAGGGTGTATGAATTGTTTGTATGTTGTGATGCCTATGTGTTGACAATTGTGTATATTTGCATTAGCTATGATTTTGTGTATTTAATTTTCGTTTTGCGGATGAAGTGATATTTTGTATGCGTTTAGAGAATGTAAGGTGTGGTTCTAATGTTTTCCCAATAACTTTGGGTATTTGTTTTGGTGAATAAGTGTGTTTAGTAGGACTTGGGGGTGTGAGGATGATAATTGACAGTCAGTTGTAATGAGTTATTGAGGATTTGCTAGGGGAAGTGGTCATTCTGTTTGTTGTTAACCATTCTTGAACTTGTTTTAATGCATTCTTGTGTTAGATGGGTGGTGGTAGCAAGGTTTTGGTGAGTTGTTGCAATGGTGTTTTCGTCTGTATATGTTGTGATGTTTGTTTGTAAAGATTTAGGTGTTGGTAGGTCAGACATGAAGAAATTAAAAAAGTGTGGGTGATAGTATGGCTCCTTGTGGGACTCCATTTATGTTGACTGTGCGTAATTTTTGGTTTCTGTATTGGACTTGTGCAGTTCTGCCAGATAAGAAGTTAGATACATTTTATGGTGTTTGTAGGGAAGTTTGACTATAATTTTGTTTATGAGGGTGTGTTTGGGGACAGTGTCAATGGCTTTGTTTATGTTGATGGCTATGAGTATTTTTTTTTATGTGGGTTGTTGATTTAGACCATTGATTATTATTGGTTGTGTTGTGTTTATAAGTGCTGTGGTTGTTGAATAGTTTTTTGTATCTACGTTGGAAACTTGGTTTGTTAACATGTGGTTGGATGATGGTTAAAATTAGTGTTTCCCAGCAGTTTGCAGAGAGTGGAAAGGATTGAAATGGGATGGTAAGAAGAAGGGTTTCTTGGTTCTTTTCCTGGTTTTAGTTTGAGTATAATTGTTGCATTTTTTCCAAAGGGGAAGGATGTAGTTTAATTGTAAGGATTTGTTGAAGGTGTGTGTAAGATATATGATAGTGGAGTGTGATAGGTGTTTTAAATGAAGATTGGATATGTTATCAGGGCCTGTAGCAGGGGAGGTTTTTAGATTTTTTATAGCTTGTTCGGTATTGTTTGAGGTGATTTCATTTGTAGGGTTAATGTTTTTTACTTAAGGTTTCTAATTATTTTCCTATTTTGTGGGTGTGTGGATTTGTGGCTTTGTTTTGCAAAGTGTGTGGCTAGTGTGTTTGTTTTTTTTTTTGGGAGTAAGTGGGGTGTTAGTGTTTTGGTCTGATTGTTTTGTGAGTGTTGAGGTGGATTATGTTTTGCATTGTGTAGGGTTCTTGTAGTTTTCCATACTCTATTGTTGTTAGGATTTTGTAAGTTTTAGACTAAGTGATTTTGAAAGTTGTTTGTTGTGTGAGTTTTTATTTGATTGGTGATTTGGGTATTTAAGTTGTCTAGTTGTGTATTGGTTTGGTATATTAGCAGTGGTTGTTGTCTGACAACAAGTGGCTAAAAAAAAGTTGGAATGGTTATTTCAGCTTTATTTTGTGAATAAACCTATTTAACGCATGCAACTGATGGAACCTCTCTTACAATCTGCTATCATTTCCCAAATTCAACCTCCTATAACTGAAAATACATATGAGGAGTTGAAATAAGTTTTAATACCAACCTATGCACCATCTGCCAGAGAGAGAGGACTTATTTCAACAGAAGTTTTCCTGGTGAGAAACCCTTAGAATACCTCAATTGAAAAAGATTTTCACTTGGAGATTCTGCTTTCAAAGTTATAATACTTAATAATGAAATGGTTGCAAAAGAAATGTTCCTTCAATTCTTACCTGAAGACATTGCTCCTGTGCTAGAAGTACTAACTGGAGATTTATCAATTTTTAAAATGGTTGAAGCTGCAGAAAGTACATGTGTTGCCATGGAAGAACTGCCTCGTATCATTACTGCAATGATTCAGTGAATGCCATAAGAACCTTTCCTAAGAGAACCAAATGAACCTACACCACCACCTGTCAGTAATGTCTCTAGCTGTGAATTTGATAGAATATCCAGTCAAATTGGAGAAATATTCCATAAAATAGAAGAACTATTAACACATGTACATAGGCTGGATATAAAATTGATGCGAATTGAAGATGGTTTGGCAAGACAGCCTCCCAAAGGCAAGTCACCTTCCGGATTTAGACCTGAAGGTTCGCTGTTAGGGAGAGTTGGAATGTGTGAATGAACCAACTTGCCTACACAGAATGTTTGAAGAATGACCCAAGATTTGATGGAATAATTACTTATTACTTTCGAATCCGTCAGCCATGAAAACACTATCGCGTTCACACTTAATAAGAAATGTAAGAAATTTTAGTTCAGTTTCGGTGTGACGAGTATTTTTACAAAGAAAGCGGTGATTGCTTGCTTTATGCAGAAAAGGGGCCAACCTATCACAAGAGTTGCACGTTTATGTGGGACACTATTTGTAACTTAGTCAACTATCATTAACGAACCTAATATTCTAATTATCAATTAAGCAATTTAAACAAATATGTAAGGAATGAGGAATAGTAAAAGAAATGATTACTGATACTATATTTACTTAATTATCATTTAGCAATTAACAAAATTTATATGATAATGAATAAATTTAACTTTTATTAAATGGATTTATATTTACAAAAAAAAACTTTACAGTTTATTTCTTTTTATCATTAATATTACCACATATAATTATTAAGGAATGTTAGGTATTTAACCTCTATTAATGGGATAATGTTGGGAATGGAAAATGACTTGCTGAACTAGTCAGTACTCAAGAATACGAGAAGTATTTTCCTTTTAAGTGGAGTTGTTAGTGATAAGATAAAGAGTTTGAAAGAAGATATTATTTTAATAATTTCAGCTTGCCTAGTTATGATGGTTGTAGCCGGTTTCTCGCACAATTAGAATTTGAGTCTTGCTGGGAAATCTCAAGATTCAATTTGGTCCAAAATCAGAAAATCTATAATTTGGTCCCAAGACTATAATGGCCCAAGATTAGAATGTCCACAGATGGAATTCTCAAGACTTAATTTGGTCCAAGAATTAGAATTGTCCCAAAATTAGGAATGGCCAAAAATCAGAATTAGAACATCCACAGGTTGGAATGTCCCAAAATTAGGATCCTATAAATATAGAGTTTGGTTGTTGTTAACTTTTTATCCCATTAATATTAGTTTGAAAATGATATATATGTATTATAATTACAATTATACAAATTAAAGTTTAATAATTAACATCAATACAAAATTATAATAACTAATTAACATTTTACCTTAATCAAGGCAATTTCCTTAGATGACCAATTTATTTTCCTATTGGTGGAGGCCTAATTAATCTCTGAGTTTTAATTATTTTTGTAAAGAAACAAAATATATATGTAATTCACAAATAAACAAATAATAAATATATATAAAAATTCTGTAAAATAGAAATAATTAATATCTTTTTATTTAACATAAAAATAGAAATAAACAAAAAAAATAATTTAAAATGAAATAACTGATTTTGTAATGATCATCAGTATTACTGATGATTAAAAATACCAAAAAATTACAAGAAAAATAGTTCTAGAAATAATAATTTTTTGACTCCCTTTTTTTTTCAGAAAGTTCTCGTATTTGGATCCCTTTTCCTGTACGATTCTGGTTTGATTAAAAGTATATACAAATACATTATACAATTGCGAATTTTCTCATATATTTCTTTATATAGGAGGTTCATGATGGTAGGAACTTCTGATATGGATAGATTATTATTGGGACAAAATACGGTGAGGTCTCGTCTTCCTTTGGAATAGATAGTCATTCTTTTTCAGGTTAGGAGAGTTAAGGCCCAGATTAGTACAATGTCATTTGAGGTATCATACCTTGTCTTAAGTAAAGATTAACATTCATCAATCCACGCTCCAGAGTGAAATTCAGTGACAACATCTATTCCATACTCATTTTTCAGCCATCTATTTCCATCTCAAAAGATCTTGACTTCTGAAGCACCAACACAAAGTAAATGGATCATGATGAATGAAATGTGGTATTCTGCGGAGATACACAATATAGTGATTAATACCATATATGAATAGTGCTCCTGCAACTCCGCTACTCCCCCCTCTAAGCACAAATTTGACTCAGCAAGTGTTAAACAAAAAGTTGTGGTCGTTAATATATTAATGATTTTTGTAAAGCAATCTGTAAATATGCCAGAAAGAATCAAATTGGTTATGCACTCAGCACACTCTGAGAAACCCATCCCATGGAAACAGTAATCATTCCATGGGAAATCAGAAAAGTACAACTGCAAGTTAGACCAGTTAGTGGCTCTGAAATTCCAGAAATATCCCCATGCAAAAGGTTGGTGATATTCTTTCGGAAGACTTGAAAAAGACAGGACAAGATACAGAGATAAGAAGGTGATTGGATGAATCCAGAGGAAGAAAGAGTTTAACAGTATAAGGAGAGGGATAAGGAGTTAGGAAAAGATTAAGCATGTTGGGTTCATTATCAAGACAGTCAGGGATGCGGTGAGGGAGATGCACCAACTGGTCAAGGTTATTCTGGATAGAAAAGTCGTAGCTGGTTTGCCAGCTGGATCATGAGAACTAGATGAAAGCCATTGATGGTGGTGAACATTGAAATCACCTACAATGATGGTTTCAGAGAAAGGAGAAGAAGAAAGAATATTCTATTTTGGAGTTAAGATATTTGAACAATTTTGGATAGTCTTTAGAGTTAGGAGATAAGTAGACAGAACAGATGAATTTAGTTGTAGAGTTGCAAGAAAGTTTAAGCTATAAAGTAGAGAATTCAGAAGACTTCAAATTAGAGAGACAATAACAGACAACATCATTGCGCAACATCTGCCTTTGGCTGAAAATTGAGGATAGAGACAGTAGGAGGAAACTGAGTAGGGTTTGCTATGACAGCACTGAGATACCTGAGTTTCAGTTAAGAACAAGAGATAAGGTCTAGAAGAAAAGGGGTGGTGTTCAGCAAAGTGGAGATGAGAAAAAGGCTGTGAATGTTTCAGTAATTAATTATATAATATATATATATATATATATATATATATATATATATATATATATATATATATATATATATATATATATATATATATATATATATATATATATATATATATATATATATAAAATACAATATTATTATAGATTTTTTGTATTTGTAATGATGTGCAATAATATTAGGAATGATATATCGATATTAGGAACGATATATCGATTATTACGGTATTGTTCCTCCCGGTTATGATATATCGTGACATGCAATTTTTATGGATAGTAGATTGAAAACTGCATGGCAACGCATGTGAATTACTGCGAATAATGTAAAAATCTTAAATAGTTGTGGTTTTGAATACTATTCTTGCTTGATATTTTTTATTTTATTAATATATTCCACAAAGATTTTTACATTATTCACAGTAATTCACATGCGTTGCCACGCAGTTTTCAATCTACTCTCCATAAAAATTGCATGTCCAATATATCATAACCGGGAGGAACAATACCCTAATAAGCGATATATCATTCCTAATATTATCGCAAATAATTACAAATATAAAAATCGATATAATTTTCATTATCACCATATTTGAATGAAAATTATATTGATTTTTATATTTGTAATTATTTGCAATAATATTAGGAATGATATATCGATATTAGGAACGATATATCGATTATTATGGTATTGTTCCTCCGGGTATGATATATCGTGACATGCAATTTTTATGGAGAGTAGATTGAAAACTGCATGGCAACGCATGTGAATTACTGTGAATAATGTAAATATCTGTGGAATATATTAATAAAATAAAAAATATCAAGCAAGAATAGTATTCAAAACCGCAACTATTTAAGGTTTTTGTAAATAAAGAGAAAATAAACCAAATAAGGTAAGAACTAATTTTTTTATATAACAAAAAGGATCTAGGCCTACATGAACCTAAAGCAAAAAGGAAACAAATCATTCCATTATATATATATATATATATATATATATATATATATATATATATATATATATATATATATATATATATATATATATATATATATATATATATATATATTAAGTTCATTTCTGGTTTCCATGGGGTTTGGGATTCAAAATTATTAACTCGTCTATAACAGCCTTATAGTTAATTTTAGAATTTTTAAGTTTGGACTTTATTTAGAACTTACTCTTGTTGGTTGAACTTGAAGTTCTGTTCTCTGTTTGAGGTTTATTATTACATTACTCTTCCAGGAATTGATGGTGATTAAAATTTTGGTAAAAAATTGTTGGTATCTAAATGCAATTAAATCACACAGAGTTCAAAGGAAAGCTAGTTAGTATTAAAAAAAAAAAAAAAAAAAAAAAAAATAAAAAATGCACACGCACACACATAAACGGAAAATAAAACCTTTAATATTATAAGATAAAGACATAAAATAATAAAAGCAAAGCAAGCAAATTAAGTTAACCTGCGGGAAAAATCCTAAGAAATTAACGACAAAAAATTAAGATTTTTAATTAATGATATTCTCAAAAATATAGTCTTTCTTCCTTTGACACTAGAGCCCTGAATTGTAGGAAAAACTTCTAGAAGACAGTGCAGTTTTCCTTTCACCCAGTTATTCACCACCAGTCAAAACTAAATATGAAAAATAAACATTTAAGTGAATGGAAGAAATGTAAATGTTTTTAAATTTTATAAAAATAAACTTTAATTTCCAACTTCTTTTGGCCAATATTATAAATTTAAATGTACGACTTTATCACAAATGAAGTTAATATGCCAAACCTAAAATTATTAGATTACTTTTTATAAGTTTTAACATTTATTATTAATTCAGACTTAAGGTGCCAGGAATATAATAATAAAATTATAATTATAACTTTGCTTAGTGCACAAGCACCGATGCATGAAAACACACCTTTAAGTTATAAATAATCCCCTTTTTGGTCTAACATATGTTTGTAGGCGAGCCAGATGTCATTGTTGCGAGTTGAGCCATCTATCTTTATAACTTCCCATTAGCCTGCAGAATGGATGGCGATCGAATTCTTCTTAAAATCCCATTATCATCATGGAACTATTAAAAAAATTCTTAAAAGATTAAATATAATATTTACAGTTTAGTTTTAATTATTTACTAGTTCTCAAAAAACTTCACTGAACCTTGTTCTTTAAGGTTATTGTATTACAAACTAGTGAAAACTTGGAACTGATATTCATAATTGATCTGCTCGATCGTTTTTGAAGAAGTGTGAAATTTTGAACTGACTTTGAATTTGATTTATGAACCTCATTGTGTCTGACTGTTTACTTGGTTCATTTCCACACACCTGTACGCTAAATTTAAATATTTCCCATCACCAATAATTACAAATTTACAAATACTTTCCCTTTTCATAAAATAAAAAAAGGAAATTTCCTAACAATTGATAAGTGTGTGATCATAAAAGGCAACATCTGAAACAAAACCCATTTTCCTATGGGCATCGTTTCAGGCAGTGATAGGCAAGAACAAAACCATAACATAATGAAAAATATAAAGCCATTATAAGAAATAAATATAATACTGAGTATAAGCAGGAAACACAATGCAATTTAAGAAATGAAAATTAAAAAACATTATCAAGAATTTAATAATAAAATATCAAGTCTTCAAGCATTGTTACCATAGCTACTTTAACAGAACAGGATATTAATCAGGTGGCTATGACACCACCATCAGAGTTCACATCTGGCGCAAAGCTTTGATTTCCAAACTTTCCTCTTTTGGGATTTATAATTCTCTCTGATTTTTTCTTTTTCTGGTAGTCTAGACAACAGCTGTTCTTCCTTTAAATCTA
>SEYY01000969.1:140722-155722 GCA_009176605.1 Armadillidium nasatum
CTTAGTATTAAGCTCAGAGAGAGCAGAAATAACATATTTAAAAGAATTCTGATTTTAGGAATAAATGAGTTGGAGGGGGTTGAAGGAGGAGGTATAGCTCCGGAATCGTCCAAGGTTGAATTAGAGGCAAAAAGTTTGCGAAGAATTCAGCTATAGAAGTAGGTAAAACAGCAGTTGTGCCTTCGGAAGATACTGAAGGAGGTAAAGAAGCCAAATTAGAGTTGACATATTTTGCAAAATAAAAGAAAGAACGTGAAGAAGAAAGATAATTGCATTTTCTACGAAGAAAAGAGTTAGTGTTTCGAAGGATACATTTTACACGATTGCGGGATGAAATATAAGTTGCGTGAGTTTCTGGAGTTTGAGAACGATGTTAATCCCTGAAGGCAGCATCCCTGAGGCGGATAGCGCGAGAACAAGCAAAGTTAAACCAAGGTTTGTTAGGATTCGTAGTTAGGGAAAGAAAATGGAATGTATGCCTCTATACCAGAGAGAATCACCTCGCTAATGCGTTCCTCACACTCTGAGGGACCCTTTCCACGGAAGCAGTAATCATTCCACGGGAAATCAAAAAAGTACGACCGCAAATCCGACCAGCTTGCGGCACCAAAATGCCACAAAGGTTTCCTTTCAATAGAATGGGGCTTTCCTGCGGAAGACTTGGAGATAGAAGTGGATACAGAGATAAGAAGTAGTGATCGGAGGAAAGAGTTTAACAGTATAAGGAGAAGGATAGAAGTTAGAAAATCGAATGGGGTTATCTCCAAGACGGGGATACGTAGGGAGCTGAACCAACTGCTCATCGTTTTGGATAGCGATATGTAAAGCATGTTCACCAGCTGTATCATGAGAACTAGGGAAAAGCCATTGGCGGTGGTGAATATTAAAATCACCTAAAATAATGATTTCAGCGAAAAGAGATGAAAAGAGAATTGTCAATGAACAAGGAGGAAACAGAATGTGACTTGGTCAGATGAGGTCACGCCGTGTTGTAGAAATTAATGAAAAAATAGACTTCAGAACAAATGCAGATGCACCAACCCCATACCGGAGACCACCAACTCCCAAGAAGGGGATGTTTTTTTTTGGAAGCACTTCTCCGAAACTTATTAAATATTTTTTTTTTTTTATTAAAAAGTTCGTAAGTGTTTTATGTGTGTGAAGGAGAACTCGAAGAGCACGAAAGGGAACGAACCATGTTTTGGAAGGACCCTATTCTAATATATTTATAATATATATATATATATATATATATATATATATATATATATATATATATATATATATATATATATATATATTATATATATATATATATATTTTTATTTATTTTTTTTTTTTTTTTTTTTTTTTTTTTTTTTTTTTTTTTTTTTTTATATTAATATATTATATATATATTATATATATAATATATATATATATATATATATATATATATATATATATATATATATATATATATATATATATATATATATAGAAGTGGATTCTCACAGAGACCTATGAAGTAATGAAAATGGAAGGGCGGGGTTAGGGTGTGTTGATACTCGGTAGTCTAAGACCAGCTGTTGTCAATGAACAATGTGACTTGGTCAGATGCACGCCGTGCTTTTGCTATCGAAATGTTTTTCACAAACTGTTCCTCGAAGATGTTTTGGTATTCTACGAAGCAAAACCTTATAGATAGGAAAATCAAAAATTGAGAATTTCAGGTCAGCAGGCACATCTTTAATGGGAAAATAACCCAGTCGACCAAGGAGCGCTCATATGCTTTGAAAGTATTAAACCACTGTGGCTTTGTGTAGATTAGCTATAGTGCTTTCTCAAAAAACTGAATGGAGAATCTCCCACAGTCCTCCACTTTCATTCATAAAATGATGGTTGTGCAAAAATGCAATGATAGACTGGTTATGCTGTAGGAATTATGCGAGGGTATTATGTAACATGTTCATGAAAGTGGTCTATTATGTACTAAGATACTATAAAGTGAACCAACGAGCATTTAGTCAAACCACACGCACACTATGAATCAAAGCACACATAGATGCACATACATGAATGCATACAAACCTACATACCTGGATACATACATACAATATATGGATGCATATATGCATACATATGCATACACACACAAACATACACAGGTACAGTCGTCAACAGAAGTTCGTTCCTATTAGGCTGGAAATAAATATTTATATAAAATGGAGATCATTTCATAATAGCTCTATTTTGAATAAAAAGAAAATAAAAACATTCAGCGGGGCTTAATTGAACTGTGATTGGCTGAACCTGAAATGATCTCCATTTTATATAAATATTTATTTCCAGCTTAATAGGAACGAACTTCTGTTGACGACTGTACATAGATTCATACATCCACATACTCACATACATTAGTGCATATATATAAATAAACACCTGCAAAGATTCAGAGACACATATATGGACACACACATACAATATATACACATGCATACATACATAGCATATATATATATATATATATATATATATATATATATATATATATATATATATATATATATATATATATATATATATATATATATATATATATATATATATATATATATATATATATAACATAGATCAGAGCTGGACGTTGCGATACCGAGTTGAAACTTTGTCGCACTATGAATTTCGAAGTCACAAAGTCGAAAGTGACAAGCGTTTTGTAAAAGTCGGACTAAGCAAAGTCGCACAGCCAATTTTCCGCGACTTTGAACAGGAACAATGACTTTTTTTTAACCGTTAAAGGTTAGAAGCATGGCTGACTTGTATCATTGTAGAAGCTATGTAAAACTTGTTGGACAATGTTGAAACCTTCCTTATTTTTTATTGTTATTTTTTATTTGCAATTTGCAAATACGTTCTTATCATTGGCTATAGAAACCAAAAGTGAAGTGGTATCAAAACTGATGATATATATATATTATATTATATTATATTAGTGATGGCATACATATTGATATTTTAGTGGGCCTTTTGAGGGCCTTTTGGTTGGTGTGTGGAGGTTGAAATAAGAAGGAAGGCTGGGTTTTGTTCTTTTATTATTTACACAAAATAAAATGAATCTGACAATAGAACACAACAAGTGTTTATAACAGGAACCCTGTCTAACAACCTTGCTATTCTGACAACTAGAGGCTAGTGAGAATCCTCCGCAGGCTGGTGGTAACCAAGTAGAGAGCAACAAGCCCAAAAGTGGTGTTTTGACTGTGAGGCTAAACTGCAGAGCACTGTCGGATAAGAATGACTGTCGATTCAGTTGCAAACAATGTAGAACTGCATAAATAACATAGGCAAATAATCACTTGCACTTTACCGATGGAAATATGCAAAATAGACACTGTATAGGTAAAAGGTCTCAGGCCTACCGTATTGCACGTCCTTAATTAATAGCGTCCTCTGACGTCACGCATCAAAACAAGCGGGAACGAAAAATTGGTTCTGATTCCACAGTATAAATTAATATAGTTAAGCGCGGAGAGCCCTGCTAACTACAATATCTTCATCAAAATTAACATCCGCATCCGCACTTCACCAAAATTCAACATCCGCATCCGCAAATGAAAATAATATATATATATATATATATATATATATATATATATATATATATATAATATATATATATAATATATATATATATATTATATATAATATAATAATTAATATAGTTCAATCTCTATGAGTCCCACTGCAATTAAGAAAGGTTAAAGCCAATACTAAAGGTTTCCAACATACTCATTTAATAACGTTTCAAACCTATCTTGTCCGTCTTTAGCACAAATTAAATTTTAAAAGATAAATTCATTACATATATATATATATATAATATATATATATATATATATATATATTATATATATATATATATATATATAATATATATATATATATATATATATATATATATATAAAATATTTAAAATAATAATAATTACAATAAAATAATAAAATTTTATAATATTGATATTGAAATAAATAAAAACAGAAAGGCTGGACCATTTTGGAAAAAGAAATGCTTGATCATTTAAGGATGGGCAAGGAGTTTTTATATATAAAACCCAAATATCCTACGATCAAGAAGGGAAAACGCATGTTGACATAAATTAGAAGAAAAGGGTGGGTATCCCTATGGTCTTTTATGGTAGAGTGTTCAGGAGAGCAAGGAGGAAGGTCATTTCTAAAGGAAATTCCTCTATGCTTATCAATCCTCACTTTTAATTGTAGACCAGTTTGGCTTACATTCGCCGCATTACAGCTGGCACACATAAATAAATAAATTAATGAGGATCTGAGAAGCAATGGGTGAGATTCCTTGTGTCTGAAGAAGTATGAATTAGAGGGAGTTATAATTTATACAAATAAACTGGCATTGAGGGAATGTAGCTTCAAGTATAGCAAGAATATTTCTATTAAGTTTAGGTGTAAGTGAACCTATATATATATATATATATATATATATATATATATATATATATATATATATATATATATATATATATATATATATATATATATATATATATATATATATATATATATATATATATATATATATATATATATATATTATTCCTGAATTCCGTACGAGATTTATGTTGTAATTAATATTTATGTTGTATATGTCGCAAAGTCGCACCTACTTAAATTAAAGTCACGTCCGTCTTTGACATAGATACATTAACATACATACATATATCCACATATACATGCATATATATACTATATACTTACTTTGGCAATGGAAAAACTGAGATTATGGAAAGATGAATAGTCAGTCATACATATATATATATATATATATATATATATATATATATATATATATATATATATATATATATATATATATATATATATATATATATATATATATATATATATATATATATATATATATATATATATATATATATATATATATATATATATAGAGAGAGAGAGAGAGAGAGAGAGAGAGAGAGAGAGAGAGAGAGAGAGAGAGAGAGAGAGAGAGAGAGAGAGAGAGAGAGAGAGAGAGAGAGAGAGAGAGAGAGAGAGAGAGAGAGAGAGAGAGAGAGAGAGAGAGAGAGAGAGAGAGAGAGAGAGAGAGAGAGAGAGAGAGAGAGAGAGAGAGAGAGAGAGAGAGAGAGAGAGAGAGAGAGAGAGAGAGAGAGAGAGAGAGAGAGAGAGAGAGAGAGAGAGAGAGAGAGAGAGAGAGAGAGAGAGAGAGAGAGAGAGAGAGAGAGAGAGAGAGAGAGAGAGAGAGAGAGAGAGAGAAGAGAGAGAGAGAGAGAGAGAGAGAGAGAGAAGAGAGAGAGAGAGAGAGAGAGAGAGAGAGAGAGAGAGAGAGAGAGAGAGAGAGAGAGAGAGAGAGAGAGAGAGAGAGAGAGAGAGAGAGAGAGAGAGAGAGAGAGAGAGAGAGAGAGAGAGCCGCGCGCGCTCAGTGGAAGATGACATAGCGCATCTAAATTAAATGACAGAGATGAAGGAGAGAGCCTTCCTAAAAACTAAAAATAAACACAGAGAGCAGATTAGAATCGAAACATATTGGAGGCTGGTGTAAAGATGCTAAGATTGCACAAATGTATAGGGCACAAGATGTAAGATTGTTGCTGAACTGAGGCTTGTGATTGTTTATGTACAAAGATTCCAGTATTTGAAGAGAGAAAGAATCAGAATGGGTGTCTAGAACAGAGAAATGCTTAGGAAGAGAAAGGAAATGACAAGGGAGCGTGTGGTTGCCTATATTTGAAAAAAGACAATTGTTTCAAAGAAGAACACATTGAAATATATTTTCGGCTTAAATAAAAGTGGAAGCTAAAAATAAACACAGAGAGCAGATTAGAATCGAAACATATTGGAGGCTGGTGTAAAGATGCTAAGATTGCACAAATGTATAGGGCACAAGATGTAAGATTGTTGCTGAACTGAGGCTTGTGATTGTTTATGTACAAAGATTCCAGTATTTGAAGAGAGAAAGAATCAGAATGGGTGTCTAGAACAGAGAAATGCTTAGGAAGAGAAAGGAAATGACAAGAGAGCGTGTGGTTGCCTATATTTGAAAAAAGACAATTGTTTCAAAGAAGAACACATTGAAATATATTTTCGGCTTAAATAAAAGTGGAAGCTGTAAACAATTACGAGTTCACTAACAGCGAAAACTGAAGATACTTTAAGCTCCACTAAAGTACCATTACATTTTAAAGCTTCACAAAAAATTTGAAAAAAAAGCAGAAAAAAGAAATCCGAAAAAAACATCAAAAGACTTTGATCATTTATAGTAATAGTTTTTAAGTAATTAAAGTTCATATATATATATATATATATATATATATATATATATATATATATATATATATATATATATATATATATATATATATATATATATATATATATATATATATATATATATATATATATATATATATATATATTTTTGTTCACAGTTAAAAAAATCTGGTATCGGTATCGGTCATTTTTTTTCCAATACCGATACCTCACTCATATATATATATATATATATATATATATATATATATATATATATATATATATATATATATATATATATATATATATATATATATATATATATATATATATATATATATATATATATATATATATATATATATATATATATATATATATATATATATATATATATATATATATATATATATATATATATATATATATATATATATATATATATATATATATATATATATAGTGGCAAAACGGAAAATACTTTTTCCCCTCGTATATTAAACAGGAATCCCTAAAAAGTTTTCTATTGGTGTTAAAATTAGATTGCCAAAGTTTCAGTTCGTTTGGATACCTTTAAGATCTCCCTCATCAGCCCTAAAGCATTAAAAAACTGATTTTTCCCCCCCCTCTTTCTCTCTCTCGAGGGTTTTCCTCTATAAAGTTAGAAGAATTTATCCTGAGAATGTGTGTTTAAAAAAAAAAGTTTTATATATATATATATATATATATATATATATATATATATATATATATATATATATATATATATATATATATATATATATATATATATATATATATATATATATATATATATATATATATATATTTAACTTCCATAACTTAATTGAGAAACGTACAAATGAGAAGATTTTTAAAAATGCTTTTCTGCTTCTGCTATTTTTGATTTGTTTAGCATCAAAGAGTTCAAATAAGATACTTTTTAAAAATAGATTTTTAACCAGATAGATGAATGGGAAAAAGTGTGGGGTAGTGTAAAGAAAATGAAAATATTTACATACAAACCAATTATTTATTATAATCAAACCATAATGAATTTAAAACACTGAACTTAATTATTACTAAAACAATCATCAGAAATAGCAAGTAATAACTTCAGAATGGGTTTTATGTCTAAATAAATATTACTTATAAATTAATAATAGGTAGGTTGGTCGAATTGCCAGGTAAATTTGTCAGATTGAGTGAGTGAAAGAAATGTTTTCTGGAGCAACACTACTTAAAAATATCAAACACAGCTGTAAAAATTCTTTATTTTCTTCTCTGGTTGTTGTAACTGCACTGAGAGAAAACGAGAAATCTGGTATAGATCATTTACCTATTTTAAATTTGATCTGCTTATCATCAAGACCAATATTTTTTTTGTCAATTTTCGGCCACCCTGTCTGAAATTTAAAAAAAAAAAAAAATATCATGCTGAGGGCCATTAGTTGAACCCATTTTGCAATCAAAAACCGTCTTCAGTATTACTTCTGAAATGGAGTGACGTCATGCCAAGTATGAAAGATATTTTTCAAATAATTGTGCTAATAAAACACAGGTTCCTCTCAAACAACCGGTATTGACAGAAGTAAAGTCAAAACCCATTGCTTCTATTTTTCTACTGCCCACTATTTTTCCAATTAAGAAAAACTGCTTTTACCTGGGTACATCCTTTATTATTTTTAATATGAGGAACTCTTATACTCAGACGATCTGGCGTTGGTTTCGGAAACGGAGGAGGAGCCACAGAGATGTGTCACAATGTGGGACGAGGTTTTGACTGCAAAAGGAATGAAAATTAATAAGGAGAAAACGGAAGTAATGTTTGTAAGCAGGGCCCAGGATGAGTTGAACATAAGATTGGGGGATGTAATACTGAAACAAACGGATCAGTTCGAATATCTTGGAGTGTGCTGTGGTGTTAAAAATGATATGTCTTTGGAGCTGAACCATAGAATTGGAAAGTTTAATGGGATATTTGCCTTGCTGTATCCATTGCTCAAGGATAAGAACATCTCGAAGAAGGTTAAAACCATTTTATATACAAACATAATGAGATCTGTATTAATGTATGGACACGAGGTCTGGACGCTCAATACAAAAGCCAAAAGTAAAATACAGGTTTGTGAAATGAAGGTGCTAAGGTTGATAGCGGAAGTGACAAGGATGGATAGAGTGAGAAACGAGGATGTGAGGGCGGGGCTTGGAGTGGAGAGTGTGCTGGACCTTGTGGAGAGGGGGCAGTTGAGATGGTACGGACATGTGAAAAGGATGAACGAGGATAGATATGCGGGAAGGTATTATGAATGGAGGCCGGAGGGGAGGAGAGGAGTGGGGAGACCGAGGATGAGATGGAGTGACTGCGTCGAGACGGCGATGGAGAGAAGGGGAAAAACTATGGAAGAAGTGGAAGAGATCGTGGGCGATGGAGGAATTTCGTTCGAGACAGCTGATAGGTGCTAGCACCTACAGGAGTATGGTGAGAACTCTTATCAACTGCTCTTAATCACCACAGCTTATCAAAACTTCCAACCTCTCTACATTTTTTTATTCAATAATTTCTGGGAGCAATTTCCCACCCCAGTGTAGGACAACACCATATAAATCTGAATTTTCAAACCTACATTTAGAAATTTGTACTCTTTCCTCTCAAAATTTCTGTCTGCGAACTAGTATGGTAGATCCTACTGATTGCTAACTTCAATGGATCTTGCGTTAATGCTTCGGCAGTAGCCGAAACAATCCGAACCGCGTCTCTTTATGAAATATTACATTAAACTGTTTGTCCTTTTCATTTGTTTTTCAGCGCGTCTTCATGTGCAATATCAAACGAGTCATTAAGGTTAAACTTAAAAGCTTTCACTTTCTTTTTGAGCTTGACTTACGCTTCTGGTTGCATTTTTTTGTGAAGTTTTTCAAACTTCGTAATGACAATCTTTCAAATGTTTGGTACGTACCTTAGCTTTATCCCCAAAAAAGTAAAACTCCCTGGATTGTGAGCCTTGCAGTATCTCTGGTTTCTAGTTTAACTTGACGTTTATTGTAAAACAAACTTGACCATTGGATGGCATCTTACTAATTTGATAGGACATACATCCAATCAGAAAAATCTTATCTTTCTGTCTGGAACTTACACCACTTGTAGCTGGATTCTGAATCCATTTATTACTTACAGCTCTGGAAAACAAATTATAATCTTAAAAAATATATACAAATTATACATTTAAAAAAAAAAAAAAAACATTGAATGTAAAGAATTCAACGAACAATAAAAACATGACTTAAAAAAAGTAATTTTATCCCGTTTATAGCGAATTTTAAATTTTTTTTTTTTTGAAAAAGTCAATTTTCCGGGTCCGGTCCTCAGAAAAGCCAAAGTCTTCCGATCCGTGGGAGTGAATTTTATATTGGAAAAGACCTGATTTTTTTTTCCCAAATTTTTTTTTTTTAAAAGTACTTTAAGGACTGATGAGGTAAGTCTTAACCGTATACGATCAAGCAGAAGCTTTGACAATCTCATTGTTACAATTGGCAACATTTTTGGGTTCTCAAAGAAATTCGGGGGATCGAATTCTTGCGAACACACCCACACTAACTAACTAACTAACTATATATATATACTATATATATATATATATATTATATATATATATATATATATATATATATATATATAATATATATATATATATATATTATATATATATATATATTATATATATATATATATATATATATATTAGTTGACAGCAATTACTTAAGGCTTAAAAGAGAAGCAGTTCAGAAAGCTTTAACTCCTCTTCGACAAGCAGTTAAAATAGACCATCCACATCTGACATACAAACCCAGATCTAATCATACACACACAGTATGTTATCTTTATATTTGTTTTTAGATTACAATTTTAAAGTTAAGGTATAAAGTGTGCTAATGATGATAGCCTCTTTTCAGAAAGAAATGCAGCAGCGAAAGAAAGAAGAAGGGAAAAAATCTCGAGATGATCGAGAGAAAGTTCAGGAAATGCTTTTTGCAGCGTTTGAAAAACATCAATATTATAACATAAAAGATTTAGAAAAAATTACAGCTCAACCAATAGTAGGTGTTTTAGACGTTTCTTAACTCATATTAATTTTCATTTTTAAATGATTACTTAATATTACTACGTTTTTAATTTCAGACTTACTTAAAGGAGATACTTAAAGAAATGTGCGATTATAACTTGAAGAACCCTCACAAAAATATGTGGGAATTGAAACCGGAGTACAGACATTATAAGGAAGGCACAAAAAGAAAACGTGAAGATGACGATGACGACGACTCTGATTAGTTTGAGAGTTACGCTAACTGCATGAGGATTGTAATAAAAAAAAAAGAATTTTAATATTTATTTTTTAAATAAAGCCTTCCAATAGAATTTCTTTCATTATTTCTTCCAACATTATGACTGATTTGTGAGCCGTCCTTTTCTTTCTCCTTCTAACATTTTTGAACTTTTCCAAATTTCTTCACTCAGCTCGCATTTTCCACAGCTTTGTGCCAACAACCTAGGGGGAAAAAATTATATATATATACCTATATTTATTTACCTTCTCACCCCCTGACCACCCCATGTTGAGGCGGCCACACTTCGCTAATGAAGCTTCCTGCCGCAGTCGGTCTCGTCCAGAGATCCTTCAAAGAAGTGATGCCCCAGAAGATTTTGGGGCGACAGTTGGAAGGACAGTATAAAGAAAGTGATTTCACGGTCTCCGGGGCCCTTTTGCATCTAGGTACAAGGTGGAAGATGTTGCCTGGTTTATTTTGAATTTGTGTTTGTAATGTTGTAGGTTTGGGTGGTGCCCGCATCTCAATCTTGCTAGTGAGGTTTGTAAGTGTCTTGGGAGGTTGTTGGAGTCGGGGTTTATTTCAGGAGGGGGTTCGTTAAGTGATGTTGTTTGGAGGTCTGTTGATCATGTATGAATGTGTTAGTTGAGTGTGTATATGTTTGGTTGTTGTGGTATTGGGGGGAGGAGGGGGAATGTGATTTAGGATCCGTTTGTAAAAGGCTCCGGTGGACGATGGAGGTTGTTTTAGTCTCTGTTGGGGTAGGTTGGAGGAGAGTATTGTGACATGGGTGTGTGGGTAGACGTGTTTTTGCGTAGAAATTGGGTGCCTATCATTTCGAGGTGATTCCTTATAGGTAGTATCTTGGTTTCGTTATGTAAGGTGTTGTTGAGGGGTTGTGGGTGTGCAGCCGGTAATGGTGCGAAGGGCTTTATTTTGCGTTATTTGGAGTGTCGTTAAGTTTTGGTCGGAGAGCAGAGGGTGCCAGATGGGGAGGCATAGTTGATGGTGGGGCGTATAAATTGTTTGTAGATTGCAATTGAGGTTTGTATGTTGTTGTGTATGTCTGTGTTGGCCACTGTTTTGAGGATGTTGAGTTTTCTGTTGCGGCTGTGGTGGTATTTTGAATGTGTTTGGAGAAAGTGAGGTGAGTGTCAAATGTTAGGCCGAGAATCTTTGGGGATTTGTTGAAGGGTATGGGGGTGTTGTTTAGTAGGACTTGTGGGTGGGTGTTGGATATGTGTTTGTCTGTTGTTATAACGGTTATGGAGGATTTGTTTGGTGATGCCGTCATCCTGTTTTCTACTAGCCAAGTTTGGAGTTGTGTTAGGTAGTCTTGTGTGAGTGTTGTTGCGGTGGTGAGGTCTTTGTGAGTGGTGGCAATAGTTATGTCGTCGGCGTATGAAGTGATGCGGGTGGAAGCTGTTTGGGGTTGTGGGAGGTCTGCTGTGTATAGGTTGAATAGAGTGTGGGAGAGTATGGCTCCTTGGGGAACTCCGTTCTTTATGTTGATGGTACGTGATTTATGGCCGTTTTGTTGTATTTGGGCGGTTCTTCCTGATAGGAAGTTGGATAGCCATTTCTTAGTATTTGTTGTGATGTTGGATTGGAGGATTTTATGGATAAGATTATGTCTCGGGACAGTATCGAAGGCTTTGTTTATGTCAATTGCTATTAATATAGTTTTGTGATGTGGCTTATGGTTTAGTCCGTTTATTATAGGTTGGATGATGTTGGTAAGTGCAGTGGTGGTGGAGTGGTTGGGTTTGAACCCGTGTTGGAAGTTTTGTTGTGGGATGAATTGGAGGATAGAATTTAGGATTAGTTTTTCAAGAAGTATATATAATATTATATAATATATATATATATATATATATATATATATATATATATATATATATATATATATATATATATATATATATATATATATATATATATATATAATATATATATATAGGGACCGACCGGGGCTGGAATTTGTAGAGGCCAAAAGCACTGAGATTTTACTTCAAAAAAATTAGATATAAATTTAATTGAGGTTTATTTAATTTAGGAAAGGCGTAGAATAGCCAAAATTCACTTAAATTAATGATTATACGGATTTTCTCTGAAAAAATTCAGAAAATTAACGATTTTATATAACAAAAAGTACAAAAATAAAAAAAAAATTTTGTTTTTGATTCATAATAGTGATTCAACAGCTTTATATAGGTAAGACCCTAATGTAAAGTTGGAAAAAATGTAAGATATAAAATTATCAATATAACCTGTATTTATACATATCATTGTTATTTATTGCTATGTATCAAACTTGTATCAATTAGCTACATTATTTCAAAATTATTATTTGTTTATACTTCAGTCAACATAGTTAAAAGATAAGCTTCAGCAGTATGGGAGTACTTTACAATGTTTCAAGACAGGCTCGAAATAGCTAAATGTAACATCTGCAGCCAGGAAATTAGAAGAGGACCTCCAGGTGCTACAAGTAAAAAAATTTTCAAGTAACTCTTATGGGGTATCTAAAAACAAAACACAAAGATGAACATTCACTAGCAGAAAAGGAGCTGCGTTCAAAAGAAACAGAAAAAAAGAAAATTTTAAAAAAAAAAAAAGGAAAATCTTAATTTTCTTATATTTTGTTTGAATATTTTTTTTATTATTTGACTGATTAAACTGAAATTTTCAGGGTATATGCATTTTTTCCCGAAGTTCTGAGTTGATTTCGAGCATTTTTCTGAGTCCATAACGGTTTGAAAGTTATTTGGACCCAAAGTTGAAAAAAATGAATAGCGTGGTCAAACCACT
Source organism: Armadillidium nasatum (assembly GCA_009176605.1). NCBI lineage: Eukaryota > Metazoa > Arthropoda > Malacostraca > Isopoda > Armadillidiidae > Armadillidium > Armadillidium nasatum. The sequence continues at coordinate 154,148 of SEYY01000969.1, forward strand.
GGTCCACATGGACTGAAAATTTAACTGAATAATCTTAGCCCCAATTTTTTTTTTGCATTGGTGAGAACAGATTTTTGATTTCACGCCTACAAAAAAGTTATAAGCACTTGAAATTTTTTTTTTTTTTTTGCAAAAATCGTACCCTTAAAAAAAAAAGAAAAACCGCTACCTACTAATTTCTTTATTTTTGGACATTGTCTTGTGGAGGGACAGGTCAACATTATTATTATTATTATTAGTATTATTAGTATTATTATTATTATTATATATATATATATATATATATATATATATATATATATATATATATATATATATATATATATATATATATATATATATATATATATATATATATATATATATAAGAAATGGCTAACCAACTTCCTATCAGGAAGAACCGCCCAAATACAACAAAACGGCCATAAATCACGTACCATCAACTTAAGAAACGGAGTTCCGCAAGGAGCCATACTCTCCCCCACTCTATTCAACCTGTACACAGCAGACCTCCCTCAACCCCAAACAACTTTCACCCGCATAATATCATATGCCGACGACTTAACTATTACCACCACTCACAAAGACCTCACCACTGCAACATCTCTCACACAAGACTACATAACACAACTCCAAACTTGGCTAGTAGAAAACAGGATGACGGCATCCCCAAACAAATCCTCCATAACCCTTATAACAACAGACAAACATATCCAACACCCACCCACAATCCTTGACTAAACACACCCCCATACCCCTCAACAAAACCCCAAAAATTCTCGGCCTAACATTCGACACTACCTCACTTTCTCCAAGCACATTCAAAATACCACATCAGCCGCAAACAGAAAACTCAACATCCTCAAAACAGTGGCCAATACAGACATAAACAACAACATACAAACCTCAATTGCTATCTACAAGCAATTTATACGCCCCACCATTAACTACGCCTCCCCTGTCTGGCACCCTTTGCTCTCCGAACACAACTTAACGACACTCCAAATAACGCAAAATAAAGCCCTTCGCACCATCACCGGCTGCACACGCACAACCCCTCAACAACACCTACATAACGAAACCAAGATACTACCTATAAGGAATCACCTCGAAATGATAGGCACCCAATTTTACGCAAAAACACGTGTACCTACTCACCCATGTCACAATACTCTCCTACAACCTACCCCACAGAGACTAACACAGCCTCCATCGTCTACCGGCGAGATCCTAAATCACATACCCCTCCTCCCCCAATACCACAACAACCAAAAATATACACACTCAACTAACACATTCATATATGATCAACAGACCTCCAAACAGCATCCTTAACGAATCCCCTCCCGAAATAAACATCGACTCCAATAACCTCCCAAGACACTTACAAATCTCACTAGCAAGATTGAGATGCGGGCACCACCCAAACTTACAACATTACAAACACAATTTCAATTTAAACCAGGCAACATCTATCCACTTGTACCAGATGCAAAAGGGCCCCGGAGACCGTAAATCACTTTCTTTTAGACTGTCCCTCCAACTGTCGCCCCAAAATTCTGGGGCATCACTTCT
>SEYY01000969.1:160722-166816 GCA_009176605.1 Armadillidium nasatum
TTGAAGTATACATGAATACAGTCAGAGGATTGTGACGAATAATAATAAAACAACATCAGCAAAGATTACTATAGGGACCGACCGGAGCTGGAATTTTGCCGGGGTTGCCTAAAATTTGTAAAGAGGTCAAAAGCACTGAAATTTTACTTTAAAAAAATTATATATAAATTTGAGATTTATTTAATTATAAGAAAGGCGTAAAATAGCCAACATTCACTTAAATTAATGATTATATGCATTTTCTCCGAAAAATAAATTCAGAAAATTACAGATTTTGTATAATAAAAAGTACAAAAATGAATTTTTTTTTTGGGGGGGATTCATAATAGTAATTCAATAGCTTCACCTAGGTAAGACCCTAATGTAAAGTTTGAAAAAATGTAAAATTTAAAATTATTAATATAACTTGTACTTATAAATATTTGTTATTTTATTGCTATGTATCAAACTTGTATCAATTAGCTACATTATTTCAAAATTATTATTTTGTTTATGCTTTCAGTCAATATAGTTGAAAGATCAGCTTCAGCAGCATGAGAGTACTTTACAATGTTTCAGGATAGGTTCGAAATAGCTTAAATGTAACATCTGCAGTCAGAAAATTACAAGAGAACTTTCTCTGGTGCCACAAGTAAAAAATTTTCAGCTAAATCTTATTGGGTATCTAAAATCAAAACACAAAGATAAACATTCACTAGCAGAAAAGGAGCGTTCATAGAAACAGGAAAAGAGAAAATTTTAAAAAAGCAAGAAGAAAAATCTTAATTCTCTCATATTTTGTTTGAAAACTTTTTATTATTATTTGACTGATTGAGCCGAAATTTTCAGGGTATATGCATTTTTACCTGAAGTTCTGAGTTGATTACGAGCATTTTTCTGAGTCCATAACGGTTTGAAAGTTATTTGGACCCAAAGTTGAAAAAAATAAATAGCGTGGTTAGGAACCGACCGGGGCCCCGGCACCGGGGAACCCCGGCCATTTTTCTGACCCCGGCCCCGGCTAAAAATTAGGGAGAACCGGGGTTTGCCAACCGGGGTTAAAATAAGAAATTATACTTAAGGGGACAATCCAATTTCATTTTTTTTTTTTATTAATTTTCAGCCGATTCTCCTGAAATTTTCAATGTATATAGCTTTTCTCTTTTTTAGTGTTTTCTTGAGTCTATAACTATTAAAAAAAATTTTCCTTCTTCTTCTTTTTACCCTTTTCAAATGAATGGCGAGGCCAAACCACTTTTTGGAATGACCTGAAATTTGTACTGTATATTCAGAATTCTACTGGCAACAAAAACTTGTAACAGACTTTTGTTCCTAGAGTTACAGGAAAAATGTTATAAGCCCAAAACTGAATAGCTATTAAAATATTTAAAAAAAAAATTTTTTTGAAAAAAAAATATCTTTTCGGACAAAAAAATAAAAAAAAAAAAAAAACTACAACTATAACATTTATTTTTGGTGGGTGTATAGAGAGGAGACCAAGTAATAGAGAGAAGATCCTTATTAAAAATTAGAAAAAGAGTTGGAGATACAACAGATCCTTGAGGAACACCACTATTTATAGATTTATAGGAAGAACGGTGGCAGTCTACAATAGCTGCTATAGAACGACCGGAAAGGAAATTAGAGAAAAGGTTACAGAGAGAAGGATAGATTCCGAAAGAAGGGAAGTTTGGAAATCATGGCTTTGTGGCAGACTCTATCAAAGGATTCAATATGTCTAGCGCCACAGCGAAAGATTCACCGAAACCCCGAAGAGCGGAGGACCAAGAGTCAGAAAGTAGGGAAAGAAGATTACCAGTAGAACGTTCTTTACGAAAGCCATACTGGCGATAAAAGATAAGATTAGAAGAATTAAGGTGTTTCCAAATTTTCCTGTTAAGGATAGATTCGAAAACTTTAGAAAGAACGGAGGTCAAAGAAATAGGACGGTAGTAAAAGGGTTCAGAGGGGCCTTTCTTCTTCGGCACAGGTTGAATGAGCGCACAATTCCAGCAAGAAGGAAGGACAAAGTAGAAAGGCAAAGAGGAAAGAGTTTACCAAGTCTGGGTGCAAGCTCGGATGCACAATTTTTGAGAACAGCAGAAGGAATACCATCAGGACCATACGCCTTCTTAGTGTTAAAAGCTCAGAGATAGCAGAAATGACATCTTTAGAAGAAATTACAATGTTAGGCATAAATGAGTTGGAGGGGGTTGAAGGAGGAATAGCTCCGGAATCGTCTAAGGTAGAATTAGAGGCAAAAGTATGAGCGAAGAGTTCAACTTTAGTAGAAGGTAAAATGGCAGTTGTGCCGTCAGAAGAAACTAGTGGAGGGAAAGAGGAAGAAGCAAAGTTAGAATTAACATTTTTTGCAAAATGCTAGAAAGGGCGAGAGGAAGAGGATCCAGAAAGATAACTGCATTTGCGGCGGAGAAAAGAGTTTTTGTGTCTTGAAGAATAGATTTTGTACGATTCCGGGATGAAATATAAAATTGAATGAGTTTCAGGAGTTTGAAGACGACGGTAATCTCTGAAGGCAGCATCCCTACGGTGGATAGCGCGAGCGCGAGAACAAAGTTTATTTGGTTTAGTAGAAGGGAAAGAAAATTGACTATACCCCTCCATGTCAGAAAGAATCACCTATGTTATACGCTCAGCACACTCCGAGGGACCCCTCCCACGAAAGCAATAATCATTCCACGGGAAATCTAAGAATTACAACCGAAAGTCAGACCAGTTAGTGGCACCGAAATGCCAGAAACGTCTCGTCGCTAAAGACGAAGGCCGTTCTTGCAGAAGACTTGAAGAGACAGAACAAGATACGGATATAAGAAGGTGATCTGATGAACCCAGAGGAGGAAAGAGTTTAACAGTATAAGGAAGAAGGATAAGAAGTAAGGAAAATATTAAGTATGTTGGGTTCATCACCAAGAGGGCATGGGATACGGGTAGGGATTTGCATCAACTGCCCAAGGTTGTTCTGGATAGAAATGTTGTGTGCGAGTTCACCGGCTGGATCATGAGAACTAGATGAAAGCCATTGGCGGTGGTGAACATTGAAATCCACTTAAAAGATGATTTCGGAGAAAGGAGAAGTAGAAAGAATGTGCTCTATTTTGGAATTTAAATAGTCTCAGAATTTTTTATAGTCAGTAGAATTAAGAGATAAATAGACAGAACAAATAAATTTAGAAGTAGAATTGGAAGAGAGCTTTAAGTCATAAAGTAGAGAATTCGTGAGACTCCAAATTAGCGACAAGAGAGCAAATAACATCTTTGCGCGCATATATATATATATATATATATATATATATATATATATATATATATATATATATATATATATATATATATATATATATATATATATATAATATATATATATATTATATATATAATAATAATAATAATGTTGCCCTGTCCCTCCACAAAACAATGTCCAAAAATAAAGAAATTAGTAAGTAGCGTTTTTTTTTTTTTTTTTTTTTTTAAAGGGTACGATTTTTGCAAAAAAAAAATTTCAAGTGCTTATAACTTTTTTCTAGACGTGAAATCAAAAATCTGTTCTCGCCAATGCAAAAAAAAATTGGGGCTAAGATTATTCAGTTAAATTTTCAGTCCATGTGGACCAGTGGTTTGACCACGCTATTCATTTTTTTCAACTTTGGGTCCAAATAACTTTCAAACCGTTATATGTTCAGAAAAATGCTCGAAATCAACTCAGAACTTCGGGAAAAAATGCATATACCCTGAAAATTTCAGTTTAATCAGTCAAATAATAAAAAAAAATATTCAAACAAAATATAAGAAAATTAAGATTTTCCTTCTTGCTTTTTTAAAATTTTCTTTTTTTCTGTTTCTTTTGACAGCTCCTTTTCTGCTAGTGAATGTTCATCTTTGTGTTTTGTTTTTAGATACCCCATAAGAGTTACTTGAAAATTTTTTTACTTGTAGCGCCGGAGGTCCTCTTCTAATTTCCTGGCTGCAGATGTTACATTAGCTATTTCGAGCCTATCCTGAAACATTGTAAAGTACTTCCATACTGCTGAAGCTTTTCTTTTAACTATGGTGACTGAAGTATAAACAAAATAATAATTTTGAAATAATGTAGCTAATTGATACAAGTTTGATACATAGCAATAAATAACAATGATATGTATAAATACAGGTTATATTGATAATTTTATATCTTACATGTTTTCAAACTTTACATTAGGGTCTTACCTAGGTAAAGCTGTTGAATCACTATTATGAATCAAAAACAAAATTTTTTTTTTTTTTTTTTTGTATTGTAAAAAATCGTTAATTATCTGAATTTTTTCGGAGAAAATCCGTATAATCATTAATTTAAGTGAATTTTGGCTATTCTACGCCTTTCCTAAATTAAATAAACCTCAATTAAATTTATATCTAATTTTTTTGAAGTAAAATTTCAGTGCTTTTGACCTCTTTACAAATTTTAGGCAACCCCGGCCCCGGCCCCGGCCCCGGCCAAATTCCAGCCCCGGTCGGTCCCTAAGCGTGGTCAAACAACTGGTCCATATGAGCTGAAAATTTAACTGCATAATCTTAGCCCCAATTTCTTGCATCGGTGAGAACAAATTTTTGATATCACGTTCAGAAAAAAAATTATAAGCACTTGAAATTTTATTTATTTATTTTTTTTTTTTTGCAAAAATCGAACCCTTTAAAAAAAAAAAAAAAAGCTACCTACTTATTTCTTTATTTTTGGATTTTGTTTTGGGGAATGACAGGGAAACATTATATATATATATATATATATATATATATATATATAATATATATATATATATATATATATATATATATATATATATATTATATATATATATATATATATAATATATATATATATATATATATATATATATATAATATATATATATATATATATATATATATATATATATATATATATATATATATATATATATATTACATGTGCGCTCTTATGTCTCTAATTTGGAGTCTCCTGAATTCTCTACTTTATGGCTTAAGCTCTCTTGCAATTCTACTACTAAATTTATTTGTTCTGTTTATTTATCTCCTAATTCTACTGACTATCCAAAATTCTTCGACTATTTAAACTCCAAAATAGAGCACATTCTTTCTTCTCCTTTCTCTGAAATCATCATTTTAGGTGATTTCAAGATACGCCACAGCCAATGGCTTTCATCTAGTGATCTCATGATCCAGCTGGTGAACTCGCCTACAACTTTTCAATCCAGAACAACCGTGAGCAGTTGGTGCAACTCCCTATCCGTATCCCTGACCGTTTTCGTGATGAACCCAACATACTTGATCTTTTCGTTACTTCATATCCTTTTCCTTATACTGTTAAACTCTTTCCTCCTCTAGGTTCATCCGATCACCTTCTTATCTCCATATCTTATTCTGTCTTTTCAAGCCTTCCGCAAGAACGGTCCCTGCCCTCGGTGAGGAGACATTTGAAGAACTTCAGTGCTGCTAACTGGTCTAACTTGCGGTTGTACTTCACTGATTTCCCATGGAATGATTATTGCTTTCGTGGGAGGGGTCCCTCGGAGTTTGCTGAGCGTATAACCGAAGTGATTCTCTCTGGCATGGAAGCGTATATTCCATATTCTTTCCCTAATAAATCTTTTTTTTTTTTTAACTCTGATTGTTCTCGCGCTTTCCGCCGTAGGGATGCTGCTTCAGAGATTACCGTCTTCTTCAAACTAGAAATTCATTCAATATATATTTCATCCCGTAATCGTGCAAAATCTATTGTTCAAGACAACAAAAACTCTTTCCTCCACCAAAAATGCAATGATATTTCTGCCTCCTCTTCATCTCGCCCTTTCTGGCATTTTGCCAAAATTGTCAACTTTGCTTCATCCTCTTTCCCTCCTCTAGTTTATTCTGATGGCAAAAACTGCCATTTTATCTTCTACTAAAGCAGAACTCTTACTTTTGCCTCTATCTCTACCTTAGACGATTCCGGAGCTATTCCTCCTCCTTCAACCCACTCCAACTCATTTATGCCTATCATTGTAATTTCTTCCTAAGATTTCATTTCTGCTCTCTCTGAGCTTAACACTTAGAAAACGTTGGCTTGATGGTATTCCTCCTG
>SEYY01000969.1:166916-204416 GCA_009176605.1 Armadillidium nasatum
GCTCACTATTGTCTAGTTTTCTCTCAGATCGTTCCATTTCGGCAGTTGTAGATGGAGCGACCTCTTCCTCCTTTTCTGTCAACTGTGGTGTTCCTCAGGGTTCTGTTTTATCTCCAACTTATTCTTACTTTTCATTAACGATCTTCTCCACTGCAGTTCTAACTCTGTTCACTCTTATGCTGATGATTCAACTCTGCATTCTTCTACTCATTTCAAATCTGCTCCCTCTTTTGCTTCTAGAGTTGCTTCTCGTCTTCAACTTTCCAATTCTATTCTTGCCGATCTGGATGGGATTTCCCGGTGGGGTCATAGCAACCTTGTGAAATTCAATTCTTTAAAACTCAACTTCTTCACATCTCCCTCTCAAAAACACCTCCTAACTTTCCTATCCTCTTCGATGGCTCTCCCGTCTCACCTGTAAAAAACTATTAACATTCTTGGTCTAAACATAAACAAACTTATCTTGGAAACCACATATCACAATGGTTGCTAAAGCGGCCTCTAAGAAGCTGGGAGTTCTGTTCAGATTGCGAGAATTTTTCTCTTCTGAACAGTTACTCCAAATATATAAGGGTCTTATTCGTCCTTGTATGGAGTACTGTTCTCACATTTGGGGGGGCTCCGGCTCCTCCTCTCTTCTGGATAGGGTTGAGTCAAAGCTAAAAGATTAATTAACTGTCCCCTACTTTCAAACTCTCTTGACCCTCTGTCTCTGCGACGTGACGTTGGCGCGCTATCTCTTTTCTACAGGTACTACAATGGCAGGTGCTCGAGGGAATTGGCCTCTCGCATTCCTCCACCATTGCGTCGTCCTCGTTGCACAAGGGGTGCCCTGCTTTCTCACCAATTTTGTGTGGACGTAGGAAATCCCAGGCTAGCCCGTTGTGGTACCTCTTTCTTTCCAGCCACCTCTATTCTGTGGAACTCTCTACCTTCATCTATTTTTCCTTCTGTATTTAACCTTCCACTCTTCAAGGCTTCCGTCTGCGCCCACCTGAGGGCTGTGCGTTAGGTGTGTGTATGTTTAAGTGAGCTTTCTCTATGTGTGTGTGCCCAATCCTTGAAAAGGGCTCTGCCCGTGAGCGGTGGCGTTCTGTAAAAAAAAAAAAAAAAAAAAAAAAAAAAAATATATATATATATATATATATATATATATATATATATATATATATATATATATATATATATATATATATATATATATATATATATATATATATATATATATATATATATATATATTATATATATATTTTGTTCTCGTGTCTCTAATTTGGAGTCTTCTGAATTCTCTATTTTATGGCTTAAACTTTCTTGCAACTCTACAACTAAATTCATCTGTTCTGTCTACTTATCTCCTAACTCTAAAGACTATCCAAAATTCTTCGATTATCTTAACTCCAAAATAAAACACATTTTCTTTTTTTCCTTTCTCCGAAATCATCATTTTAGGTGATTTCAAAGTTCACCACCGCCAATGGCTTTCCTTTAGTTCTCATGGTCCAGCTTGTGAACTCGCCTACCAATTTTCTGCCCAGAACAACCTTGAGCAGTTGATGCATCTCCCTACCCGTATCTGTGACCGACTTGGTGATAAACCCAACTTACTTGATCTTTTCCTTACTTCTTTCCAACTCTGGGTTCACCTGATCATCTTATCTCCGGATCTTGTCCTATCTCTTCGAGTCTTCCGAAAGAACGGCTACCGCCTTCGGTGAGGAGACGTTTCTGGCATTTCGGTGCCACTAACTGGTCTGACTTGCGGTTGTCTTTTGATTTTCCATGACATGATTACTGTTTCCGTGGGATGGGTCCCTCTGAGTGTGCAGGACGCATAACCAAGGTGATTCTGGCATGGTAGCGTACATTCCATATTGTTTCCCTTCTACTAAACCTAACATACCTTGGTTTTACTTTGCCCGTTCTCGTTCTATCCACCGCAGGGATGCTGTCTTCAAACTCCAAAAACTCATGCAACTTATATTTCAACCCGAATCGTGAAAACTATTTTCAGTAATACAAAAAACTCATTTCTCCGTTTAAAATGCAACAATCTTTCTGGTTCTGCTTCCTCACACCCTTTCTGGCATTTTGGCAAAAAATGTCAACTCTAATTTTGCTTCTTCCTTTTCCCTCCTTTAGTATCTTCTGATGGTACAACTGCCATTTTGCCTTTCTCTAAAGCTAAATTTTTCGTTCAAACTTTTGCCTCTAATTCAACCTTAGACGATTCTGGAGCTGTTCCTTCTCCTTCAACCCCCTCAAACTCAATTATACCTAAAATTAGAATTTCTTCTAAAGATGTCAATTCTGCTCTCTCTGAGCTTAATGCTAAGAAGACATATGGTCTCGATGGTATTCCTCCTGTGGTTCTCAAAACTTGTGCCTTTGAGCTTGCACCCTGCCTTGGTAAACTATTGCGTATATGACTTTCTACTTCAACTTTCCCTTCTTGCTAGAAACGTGCAGAAGAAGGGGGACCCCTCTAACTAACGTCCAGTTTCTTTAATCTCCGTTCTTTCTAAAGAAATATAAAACACTTTGGAAATTTGGAAACATCTCAATCATTCTAATCTTATCTCTGATTGCCAATATGGCTTTCGTAACAAACGCTCTACTGGTGATCTTCTTTCCTTTCTCTCTGACTCTTGGTCCTCCGCTCTTCGGCATTTCGGTGAATCTTTTGCTGTCGCGCTGGACATATCGAAAGCTTTCAGTAGAGTCTGGCACAAAGCTTTGATCTCAAAACTTCCCTCTTTCGGAATCTATCCTTCTCTCTGATTTCCTTTCTGGTCGTTCTATAGCAGCAGTTGTAGACGGCCACCGCTCTTCCTTTAAATCTATTAATAGTGGTATTCCTCAAGGATCTGTTCTATCCCAACACTTTTTCTGCTTTTCATTAATGACCTTCTCTTTGTTACTTCATTTCCTATCCACTCCTATGCTGATGACTCCACCTTTCATTACTTTTTTTCAATTTGAAAGGAGCCCCTCCCAACAGCAGTTAATAAACGCAAGGAAGATGACCTTGGAGCAGCTGACCTCTGATCTATCCCGCATTTCAAATTGGGGCAGAGAAAACATGGTCGTATTCAATGCCACCAAAACCCAATTCTTCATCTACACAACTATGATTTCTTCGAAAATACTCAACTCAAACCTTCATCTCTCCTTAATATTCTTGGTGTTTCTTTTTCTTGTGATCTTTCTTCGAAAGATCACATTACCTATCTTTCTAAAAAAGCTTCTAAGAGGTTAGGTGTTCTGAGGCACCCACATTATTTCTTCATTCCACCCCAGTTGCTTGCTCTGTATAAGAGTGTTGTTCGCCCCCTGTATGGAATACGCCTAACACATTTGGGGTGGTTCCACTCATACTACTTGAAAAGGTGGAGTCTAGGGCTTTCACCATATCAACTCTCCTGCTCTCACTAATTTTCTCCAGTCTCTGCCCAACGTCTTGTTGTATCAGTCTCTCTATACTATCGCTATTACAATGGACACTGCTCTTTTGAACTCTCTTTTCGCATACCTGCTCCATTGAGAAGGGTTCGTGCGACACGACTTTCAGCATAGTCTCGTCCTTTCTCTATCCAACTCTCTGACCCCAGACTTAACCGCTATGCTATATCTTACATGTACTCTACTGGTAAAGTCTGGAACATACTCCCTTCAATTTATTTTCTCAACTTCCTATGACTTACACACCTTCAAACGACGTGTATCAGGTTCATGTCGGCCTTTAATTTGACAAGGTTCCCAACTTTCCTCCTAACTCTGGTAGAAATTTTAGTAGTCCTCTGGCCTTTGCCCCCGGAGGTGATATATATATATATATATATATATATATATATATATATATATATATATATATATATATATATATATATATATATATATATATATATATATATATATATATATATATATATATATACCACAAATGAAGAATGAAAGTTCCACCATGGTATTGGCAGTATTATCATGGTATTCTGCAGGCCTAATTATCACAATGCATGATGCGACTGCTAGGGATTACTTCTCAATTTGGATGATTAGGTATATCCAATGATGTAGAGATTGTTTCTTAGGGATGGCGTCATTTATCAAGAAGAAAAGTACCAAATTCATATAGATCATATTGTCCAGTCTGATGATTATTCAGATGAACTTTCATGTCTTCCCTGACACCTATTATCAAAGAACTCCTTTGGTAAATATTGGAGTATGGTTCGGGATAGCTATCACTATTGCAATTTAGTCTAGTTTTGCATACCATTATGCAACATCTAGGGCTTACAATATTATTGTCGTACAACGTGTCCATTTCCAGAAGAAATGAGGGAGTTATGAATGTAAAAGTTGTTCCAACACCATATTAAGAAATAAATTCATGCATTTAATTATCTAGTCTCTCTTACCGGTATCTGGCAAATTTACTATATTATTTTTATATCTCTTACGGTGGTCAAAGGCAGGAGGCCTACCAATTTCCACCGGAGTTGGAAAAGTGCCATTCTGGATCCAGGTAGTTAGAAGCCGACATGAAAGTGTTTGAAAGTATGCAAGTCAAAGGAAGTTGGGAAAACTGATAAAGGGAGTGTGTTCCAGAGTTTATTAGCAGAGTATATGTAAGATTGAGCATATCGGTTATGTCTGGGGTAAGAGAGTTTGACAAAAAAAAAATGAGACTGTGTAGAAAGGCGTGTCGCACGAGCTCTTCTCAATAGAGAAGGCATGCGACGAGAGAATTCAGAAGAGCAGTGTCCGTTGTAATAGCGATAGTATAGAGAGAGTGACGCAACAATTCGACTGGCAGAAAGAGATCTGAGTGCTAGTAAGAGCAAAAGAGTTTATAAGACGAAAACCCTAGACTCCACTTTTTCAAGAAGAGCTTCATGTGTGGAACCACCCGATGTGTGAGGCGTACTTCATACATGGGCGAACAACACCCCCATAAAGAGCAAGCAACTGGGGTGGCGTAAAAAAATCGTAAAGGAGCCTCAGAACACCAAACCTCTTAGAAGCTTGTTTAAAAAGAGAAGTAATGTGATCCTTCCAAGAAAGATCGCAAGAAAAAGAAACACCGAGAATATTGAGGACAGATGAAGGCTTGAGTTGAGTGTTTTCGATAAAGATATCATAGTTGTGTGGAAGATTGTATCGAGTAGAAAGATGGAGGAATTTAATTTTTGAGGCATTGAAAACGACCATGTTTTCTCTGCTCCAATTTGAAATGCAAGAAAGATCAGAGGTCAGTTGCTACAAGGCCATCCTTCTTGCATCAATTAAATGCTTTGAAATTGAAAGGAGAAATGAAGGGTGTAGTCATCGGCATAGGAGTAATTAGGAGACGAAGTAATAGAAAGGACATTGATAAAAATTAGAAAAAGAGTTGGGGATAGGACAGATCCTTGAGGAACACCACTATTTATAGGTTTAAAGGAAGAACGGTGGCCGTCTACAGCGGCTACTATAGAACGACCAGAGAGGAAATCAGAAAGGTCAGAGAGAGGACAGATTCCGAAAGAGGGAAGTTTGGAAATTAGAGGTTTGTGCCAGACCCTATTGAAGGATTTCGATGTGTCTAGCGCCACAGCGAAAGAATCACCGAAAGTCCGAAGAGCGGAGGACCAAGAGTGAGAAAGTAGGGAAAGATCACCAGTAGAACGTTCATTACGAAAGTCATACTGACGATCGGAGATTTGATTAAAAGAATTAAGGTGCTTCCAAATCTTCCTATTAGGGATAGATTCGAAAACTTTAAAAAGAATGGAGAGAATGGAGTTTAAAGAAATAGTTATAGAGATTAAGAGGGGGCCCCTTTCTTCGGCACATACTGAATGAGAACACGTTTCCAGAAAGAAGGGAAGGTTGAAGTAGAAAAACAGAGACGAAATAGTTTACCAAAGCAGGATATATTTTATATATATATATATATTATATATATATATATATATATATATATATATATATATATATATATATATATATATATATATATATATATATATATATATATATATATATATATATATATATATATTGCAAAGTTCAATTTTTATATAAAAGTGAACTTTTTTGTGTCTTTCTTAAAAATGTATCGTGTGATTTATGAATGAAAATAATATTTTATTTTCATTCATAAACGGCTTCAAAATTTATAATTTTTTTTTTTTTTAGATTGTAAAATTAATTTTGGAATGATAAAAAAAATATCGTAGTAGACTTAGTCTCAACGAAGTTAAATAGCTGAGAAATTGATACAACGAATTAATTTACGAGAGATCAAGATACAACTAACAACGAATCAATCCATGGAAGACGAATCAAGAAAATGAAGGAATGATATAGAAGAACATCAAAATGGAGCTCTTAGCTATCTTGCAAGAGTAACCTCTAGCTATATGGCGGAGGTAAATATCCATTTCATCAAAGTTTCATAAGAAGATATTCGACCATTGAATTATAACATCAAGCCTTCAAGATTCTTCAAGATCTTTTGGTTCATCTACTTATTGAATTACAAGAAAGGATCTTCTACATTTATCATATAAAGGTTGGAACTCATCGAAACATCTCCGAAGAGAGTTCTCGGTCATCGAATCACGATACCATAAATTATTCAAGTATTCGTTCATTTAAATATTCTATTAAAAGATATCATCTATCAGAATAGTTTCATATGATTCATCCTTCTTATTATATTCAGGATATTATTATTATCAGGTTGCCGACTTAACTAACTAACTAATAATTAAAAATTAAATAACAAATTTTAATATTTTTACAATATATATATATATATATATATATATATATATATATATATATATATATATATATATATATATATATATATATATATATATATATATATATATATATATATATATATATATATATTGAAAGTGTTTTATATTTAAGTTTGTTCTTCACAGAGAGAAAAAAAGGAAAAAGAGAGAAAAATGAAAAACTAAAAATAAGATAATAAGTATAAGCAAACGATTATTTACGTTAACATAGTAAAGATGTTTTCTTACGCTTAGTAGTGAGAATTTTTGTTAGGAATGACATTTGTAATAAATGTATTTTTTTTTATTTTACTTCTTTAGGTTTGAGGATTAATATAGAGATTTCTCAGGTTCTCAAGCCTTTGACGTAATCATACAATTTTTTAGTATTAATCATTTTCCGTTTAATGATTTTATATTGAAAGAGGAATAAAGTAGCATAAAGAAAAAATTGTTCATTCTTTTAAGCAGTTAACTGATATTGTGGATGTGCGTTTCTTTATAGCTGTTTGTTGATGGATTACCTGATGAACATAGTTCTTGCTCTTTTATTGTTGTAAATAAAAATCTGTTATCTCATTTACTATAAGGATACTTATACTAAGGTCTAAATAATTGTAAAATAAATTACTTATCTTTCTATACAAGATAACATTTCTAAGCCAACACAAAATAAGTACGATTTCATACCTACTTTTATTTTATTACCTTGCTTTTTTTTTAACACTATTTCGAACAATGATCACCTAATAAGGAGGTTTTGTCTTAAAAATTTTCATTTTATATGTATACAGCAACATGCTATCTACTGTATACATACAAAAGATTTGTAAGTAATTTTTTCTTTATAAAAGACCTATTTTTTTCCTTCATATACAAGTAATTTTTTTTCCTTTCCAAGTAAGTAACCTTTGCGTGAAATGTGCATAAGAATATATACGATTAGTAATTACACATAACAAAATTTCAATTTCTACAAAGGTTACATAAGGCAGAGACAAGGAAAGAGTTTGACAGATGATAAAGTTAAATAAAAAAATTAAATAAATAGAGATTAAATTTAAAAATAGAATATACAAAAATATTACTTTGCTAATGAGAGTAACTTGTGTAAATCCCACTCGGTCATTCCTTCTTCATGCCTTCTACTTGAAACAAAATCATCTTGTACCATCTTTAAAAAAAAAAAAAAAAATACAAAAATAAGAAAATAATAATAATAACCGTAAAAATATTCTGTATTTTAATTTTTTTATTATTATTATATGGGGAAAATGTATATTGCAATATTTTCTCTTCTCATTTGAGATGCAAACGGGAAAATCCAAGTAATAAAAGTACTTTTACATAGTTAAAGTAAGTAGTTAAATTTTTATCTTTTAACGAGGAAAATATAACTGAAATATTCTTCAGCTCCCAGGTAGGCATTATTTGCCTGTCAATCGGTTTCAGCTTTGCTCTCCAGTTTCTATGATCAGCAAAAGCGTTGTTCCTCCTCAGCACATTCAGGTCAGGGAAGCCTGTTTCTCAAGCACTGGCTCAGCCTCTTCCTTGGTCTTCTTCACTCTAGTCTCCACTCCCAACCTCTTCACCACCCTTTGGTCATCCATTCTTTCCAGGTGACCCAGCCACCTTAGTTGAGTCTTTTCTATCTTATTTCTGATAAGGCATACCTCCACCCTTTCTCTAATTTGATCTTTTCTCAATCTATCTCTTCTACTCTTTCCCAGCATTGTTCTACATGATCTCATTTCAGCAGCCTGTATCTTTCTTGACTTCAAGGCTGTTGTTCAACACTCCGCTCTATACATCAATATCAGTGTCAGAATGGTTTCAAAAATGATTTTCTTTGACTGCAAAGGTACATTTGCATCCTTCAGCAATGAATAAAAAATCCTACACATCTACCATATAAACTAATTTTCTCTGCGATGTCGCTATCCACCCCTCCTCCTCTCTCAAATACACTTCCAAGATATGTAAGAGATTCAACCTCTTCTATCTTAATTCCATTGATCTGAATGTATAGTTCTTCTCCTCCTCTCTCTCTCTCTCTTATCCTCAGGATCACGGTTTTATCCTTATTCATCCTCAAACGAGCCATGACACAACACTCATTTCATTTATTTAACAGTCTCTACATCTTCTTCATCAACATTCCAGAAAGCAATATCGTCTGCAGATGCAAAAATACCATTATCTGCTTCTCCCTCCTAATGCTCTTTGAATTTCTTAATAATCTTGTCTATGTAAGCAACGAACAGTACATGCGACAACACACTACCTTGTTTCGCCCCTATTTTCACTTCAAACCATCTTTCATTTTCGTATCCAGTACGTGCTCTGCATGAACAGAATTCATATAGACTCTTGACTGCTCTTAACATTCTACCTGATATTTCCCTGACTATATTAAAAGACAAACTATAAACATTTAATTCTACATTAATAACACCTCCACAAATTTCTTCTGGGTACTGAATCAAAAGTCTTCTGCAAATCTATAAAAGTTGCATTTACTCCGATGTTATATTCCCAATGTCTTCTTAACTATTTGCTCCCTACCCAGATGTGGCTCAATTCTTTCCCTCAACCTCTTTTCTATCATTCTTTCATAAATCTTTACTTTTTGATTTATTAATGATATTCCCCTGTAGTTTGAACATATACCAGAATATCCTTTGACTTTATATATTGGAACTATTACAATCTTTCCTCATTTTTCAGGGGTCAAATTTAAGGCACTTGACCCCTACACTAATACAAGTTCAGTAATCGCAATATTTTAGCTTGATCGCATGCATTTTTTATCAGGGCTATCCTATTCCACCTTTTCCTAGAGCTTTACCATTTTTTATTTTGGCAAACGCCAACTCAAACTCCTCTTCCTCTTCAATCATTTCCTGAAACTCCTCTTCCCTTCTCTCTTCTTGATATTCTCTTTCCTGTTCCACATTCAACAAAAATTCAAAATACCCTTGTCCATCTTTCGTTAATTTCTCTTGATGTCACTAATACCTCATCTTGTGCATTTTTCATGTTGTTCACTATTTTTTATCTTTCCTGTATGATTTTGCCAGTCCATATATCAAGGACTTATTTCCTCTGAGGCCTTCTTCCAACCTATCCCCAAAACTTAATTGAAATATTGTCTAAATAGATTTACCAGTTGCTAAATATAGTAATTTGCTGGCCGTGAAAAAGACATTATATGCTTAAAAATAAAATAAAAATAAAATTAATTGTACTGACCAGGAGAGGAGGGGGGAGGGGAGGGAAAGAAGAGGGTAGGGAGTCAGTGAAAATTTGACTTTTGACTCCTATTCATCAAGTCGGTAAAATTTACCGATTCTTCAAAAACTTCCCTGACTATATTAAAGACAAACTATAAACATTTAATTCTACACTGATAAACCAATAAAATAATAATAATAATTGCAATTGAAAGTAATTCCTTTATTGCATTTGATTGTGAAATTTATTAAATAGTGTTTAGTTACACAGTGGCAGCAGAGTGTAGTCCCTGAAGATGAATTAGAGTGGTGAAGAAAGGCAGGTAGAAATATTAAGAAAAAAGAATCAGTGAATGTCTTACATTGTCAGAGAAGTTAGTTGAGTATGATGATTGGCGAAAAAAAGCGGATGATTGGTTGATTGTGTCTAAGAATGAATCGAAATACCCAGGTATTGAGATAAGAATGGCTTTAACTGAGAGGGTTTGTTATGTGGTGAAAAACGTTGACAGGAAAGTAATGAAATCTAAAAAGAGAATAAAGGAAGTATTATGGAAAGTGGATGAGGTATTTAAGCAAGACACAAGAATGGAACAAATAGAAAAAGCAATAGAGTTTTTTAAAATTGAAAAAAAAGAGAGGAAGAAAGTAATGAAGGAGTATATTTTGAGGTATTAAGAAGCATCAAGTGAATGTGATAAAGTAGAAGGAAAAATGAGTGAGAAAATAAGTTTTCAGTGGTTAAAAGTGCATTGGGGAGAATATTTGAAAAAAAGGGTACAAAGAGAAATAGTGAGAAAAGTAAGGAAGAGGATTGGATGAGAAGGGAGAAGGGAGGAGGAATATAATTAAAAGGAGAAAGAGGAAAGAAAAAAAAATTATGTTTTAAATGTGGAGAGAAAGGCCATTTGGGAAGATATTGTACAAAGAGAGAAATAATCTGTTTCATATGTAAGGAAAGAGGACGCATCGCAAAAAATGTAACAAAAGAAGAAGAGAAGTAAAATAGTACTGTGAAAAAACAGGATAACGAGTAGAATGAATTAGATTTTGGTGAAATAGAAAGAATTTTCGATACTGGACATAATAATACTGTAGAAAATTATGACTATCAAAGATACTCCTGAGATTATCAGCAGAGGAGGCTAAAAATATAAATAGAGGACAGGAAAAGACAGAAAGGATATTTTTATTGGAGAAAGTAAGTATAAAGCTTGTAAAGTTGTGTTTATCCCATATGTATTAGGCAGAATGGAAAGTGTAAAAATAAGAAAGGAAATTGTTAACAGGAGATATTCCATGGTTGATAGGAAGGGAGACCATGAAAAACATGGAAGCAATTATAAATATTGAAGAAGTTAGAGATAACAATGGATAAACTTGAAAGAATAAAAGTACAGTGTGAACTAGACTCTAAAAACCATATAAGGATAAGAAGTTTGAGAAAAAATTAAATATTTGTAGGAATGGATTGGATGAATGATAAAGGGGAGAGATGGAAGGAAAAAAATACGCGCGCGCACGCACACACACACATAACATATATATATATATATATATATATATATATATATATATATATATATATATATATATATATATATATATATATATATATATATATATATATATATATATATATATATATATATATATATATATATATATATATATAATATATATATATATATATATATATATATATATATATATATATATATATATATATATATATATATATATATATATATATATATATATATATATATATATATATATTGTGAAAGAACTTAAAAATTTTATTTCAAGTTTGTAGTTATGTGAACAAGTTCATGAATTTTTGAATACTTTATTAATTTAACATGAAAAGCCAAAGGTATTGTCAAAAAGAATAGAACAGAAAAGAAAAAGGCAGGGTAACTGGATATCCGGAATATATATATATATATATATATATATATATATATATATATATATATATATATATATATATATATATATATATATATATATATATATATATATATATATATATATATATATATATATATATATATATATATATATATATATACAGGGTGGTTCAAAATTATGGTAAAAATTTTTGGTAACTGATAAGACAGGCAAAAATAAAGGTAAAAGTTCCTATAAAAGTATGACGTAATGTGCTTAGTTTTCCGTCTGGCTGTCTGTATGTGTTTGTTACTAAATATTTTGTATCTACGAAAGCAAGTATGTTACAAACTCTACATTTAAAAATGGCAGACTTTAAAAGTATTTTGAGGTACGAATAACTCATTCGGAATAGCAGGTGTAAATAAACATATTATTATTGTATGATAAGTTTAATTTTGTACAACATAAACATAACTGTATCTAAAGCACCTACAAATGATATCAAAAGACTAAAGATGATGTTGAAAATGACCTCCGTTGTTCCCAATGCACGAGTCCAGGCGTCTTCTCATCGATTGTCGGACCCGTTCAAATATTCCAGGAGTCTGTTTGATCGTTTCAATTCCGTTCATAACCCTTAATCGTAGGTCTTCAATGGCGTCGATAGCTGGTCTTGTAAAGTGAGCCTCGTCGGTAAATAAAACCTTCGAAAAAAAAGTTTGGGTCAATCCATTTGTCCAAAAACCATTGAAGGTCTTTAAATGTCCCAAAAGGTAATAATCCAAAGGATTTAGGTATGGTGACCTTTCTGGCCACGGAACTGGGCTACCTCGTCCTATCCATTGATTGGATTTATTTTTTTTTTTTTTTTTTTTTTTTTTTTTTTTTTTTTTTTTTTTTTTTTTTTTTTTTTTTTTTTTTTTTTTTTTAAATTGGGAAAGGTGTCATTCAGGTGTTCACGAACTGCAGCACTAAAGTGTGCAGGATCCCCATCATGCATAAACCACATGTTGTGGCGCAACTGAAGAGGTAAGGTACATCATCAAGCAAGGAACGGAGCTCTTGTTTCAAAAAGTTTAAGTAGATTATGCCATTAAGCCTGGGAGGAAGCTCGAACATAAGTAGATGATCATTTAAAATTCCTGCCCAAATGTTTACTGAAAACTGATGTTGTGAACGATTCTGTTTGATGGCATGAGGATTCTCGTCTGCCCAAATGTGTTCGTTATGAACGTTAACGATAGCTGTTCTTGTAAAGTGAGCCTCGTCGGTAAATAAAACCTTCGATAAAAAGTTTGGTCAATACATTTGTCCAAAAACCATTGACAAATAACAACACGAGGAGCATAGTCACGTGGCAATAGAGTATGCACCTGTTGGACGTGGTACGGGTGTAACTGTTGCTCGTGCAGTAACCTCCAAATACTAGATTGGTTCGAATTAAACTGTAGTGACAATTCTCGCGTGCTCTTTTCAGGATGCTCAGATATTTCATTAAGAACTAATTCTTCTAAATTCAACAGTCCTAGTAGATCGGGGTCTGCCTGCATTAGTGTGCTCTTTCGACTGCAAATAACCTGTTTCAGACAGGCGTTGATGAATAGTGGCAAAAAACCTTGCGCTTGGACAAATTCGGTTGGGATATTTCTCTTGGTACAAACGTCTTGCTGCAGAACTATTGCAGCGTCCCATCCCATACATTAAATGCATGTCAGCTAGTTCAGAGTATGAATACACGTGGTAATTACGTTCCATATTCAATAACGAAATAAACACATAAGAGACACACACAGTCCTTGAGTTACAAAGTAATGCGTAACACAAACAGACAATGCATTTATACGGTAGTTGGTTGTTTTGGTAAATAATCCCAAATTTAGAGTTTGTAACTTACTTGGTTTCGTAGATATAAAATATTTAGTAACAAACACATACAGACAGCCAGACGGAAAACTAAGCACATTACGTCATACCTTCATGGGAACTTTTACCTTTATTTTTGTATGTCTTACCAGTTACCAAAAATTTTTAAAATAATTTTGAATCACCCTGTATATATATATATATATATATATATATATATATATATATATATATATATATATATATATATATATATATATATATATATATATATATATATATATATATATATATATATATATATATATATATAGAAAAGCCCAGAGACAGGAAGGTTAACCAATTTTTTTTTTGCCCTATATATAAAATCATGAACAGTCAAGAACATTTGGTTGAAAAGAGACATTAGACTGATCATGGTTACTTTTTTTTTTTTTTTACAATAAATCATAAAATAAGTTGAAATCGCTCTTTAAAAAAATAAAATAAATAAAAAAAATACTTACAGTAACTAGAAACAATATACTTATTTTATAAATTTGTAACTACAACAACTCAATATTTAATACATTAAAGTTAATTATGCAAACATCGCTAATCTCTTAATTTTTCTAGAAATTCATTACTTATATACTGGTAAGCCATTTCTGCATCCAACATTAACTTGTATGTGATAATAATGATGTTATTAGGATCTTTACTATTTTCTCTTGTATTCATCGCTGATATCCTGTTTTTCATTACATTAACCATCTATTCAACGCTGATGTCTATCATGTCTCATCATGTTGATGTCTCTTCTTTTTTTTTTTTTAATAATTAGTTGACATAAAATGAACACAATTCTAGTAATGCCTTTTCAACAGATCTTCCTCTCAAAGATGCCTTCTAACCCTTCTATCTCTCTTTATGGTTCCACACTCTCCTATTGACAATATAAACATCCTTAACCTTCAACCATCCTTCAACCCCCTCCAACTCATTTATGACTAGAATTATAATTTCTTCTAGAGGTTATTTCTGCTCTCTCTGAGCTTAACACTAAGAAAGCGTACGGTCCTGACGGTATCCCTTCTGTGGTTCTCAAAACTTGTGCTTCCGAGCTTGCACCCTGCCTTGGTAAACTTTTTCGTCTGTCTTTCTACTTCAACCTTCCATTCTTGCTGGAAACGTGCGCTCATTCAGCCTGTGCCGAAGAAGGGGACCCCTCTCAACCCTCTAGCTATCGTCCCATTTCTTTAACCTCCGTTCTTTCTAAAGTTTTTGAATCTATCCTTAACAGGAAGATTTGGAAACACCTCAATTCTTCTAATCTTATCTTTGATCGCCAGTATGGGTTTCGTAAGAAACGCTCTACTGGTGATCTCCTTTCCCTTCTCTCTGATTCTTGGTCCTCCTCTCTTCGGCATTTCCGTGAATCCTTTGCTGTTGCGCTAGACATATATCGAAATCTTTCGATAGAGTCTGGCACAAAGCTTTGATTTCCAAACTTCCCTCTTTCGGAATCTATCCTTCTCTCTGATTTCCTTTCCGGTCGTTCTATAGCAGCAGTTGTAGACGGCCACCGCTCTTCCATTAAATCTATTAATAGTGGTGTTCCTCAAGGATCTGTCCTATCCCCAACATTTTTTCTGCTTTTCATTAATGACCTTCTTTCTGTTACTTCATCTCCCATCCACTCCTATGCTGATGACTCCACCCTTCATTACTCTTTTCAGTTTGAAAGGCGCCCCTCTCAACAACAGTTACTAAATGCAAGGAGGGTTGCCTTGGAGCAGCTGACCTCTGATCTATCTCGTATTTCTATTTGGGGCAAAGAGAACATGGTTGTTTTCAATGGCACCAAAACTCAATTCCTCCACATCTCCACTCGACACAATCTTCCACGCAACTATGATATCTTCTTCGAAAACACTCAACTCAGACCTTCATCTGTTCTTAATATTCTTGGTGTTTCCTTTTCTCGTGATCTTTCTAGGAAAGATCACATTACCTCTCTTTCTAAACAAGCTTCTAAGAGGTTAGGTGTTCTGAGGCGCCTTCAGTATTTCTTCACTCCGCCCCAGTTGCTTGCTCTGTATAGGGGTGTTGTTCGCCCCTGTATGGAGTATGTGTCACACATCTGGGGTGGTTCCACTCACACAGCTCTCCTGGAAAAGGTGGAGTCTAGGGCTTTTCGTCTTATCAACTCTCCTGCTCTCACTGATTCTCTCCAATCTCTTTCTGCCCGTCGAATTGTTGCGTCACTCTATCTAAACTATCGCTATTACAATGGACACTGCTCTTATGAACTCTCTCGTCGCATACCTCCTCCACTGAGAAGGGCTCGTGCGACTCGACTTTCTACACAGTCTCATCCTTTCTCTGTCCAACTCTCTGACCCCAGACTTAACCGCTATGCTCTGTCTTACATGTACTCTACCGGTAAAGTCTGGAACACACTCCCTTCTTCTATTTTTCCAACTTCCTATGACTTACACATTTTCAAACGTCGTGTATCGTGTCACGTCGGCCTTTAAAATGACCAGGCTTCCGTCTTACCCACTAACTCTGGTGGAACTTTGGTAGGCCTCTGCCCACCAGAGGTGATATAAAAAAAATATATACTTTTCCTCTTCTTTAGGTAGGATACAAGTATATCATTTGCTTTTTTTATGGAGTACTCCTTTTATTTCTGTAGAGTCTTAAGTTCCACCTGTCTATTAATTGGGTTGAGTCAAAAGCATTAATGCATATAAACTTTCATAATTTCCGATTCACTTAACTTTTCATCTTTGTGACTTGACACTGATGTTTCATCGCTTTTCTATAAGTACTATAGTATCAAGTAACAATGGAAGAAGTAGTTTTTCATATAAATACAGATAAAAGAAACGAAATTATACCTTGATAATAATCCCTTGGCAACTTATAATTAACAGGCATATATATATATATATATATATATATATATATATATATATATATATATATATATATATATATATATATATATATATATATATATATATATATATATATATATATATATATATATATATATATAAACTATGTTCCAAAATCTGATTTGCAATATACAAACTAAAAGATAGTAAAATGTTTTACCTTCTGCATGTTTTCATCAAAACTGTACATAGAAACACGTCCTAAGGTTAAATGCTTTCGAATATTAGGAAGTACTTCATTAGTGAGTAAAGACTCTACTTGAGCAAATGCTTCAGAAACATTAGTATGTTTTGGATCAAGTTTAATATGAAAGTCACTGTATATATATATATATATATATATATATATATATATATATATATATATATATATATATATATATATATATATATATATATATATATATATATATATATATATATATATATATATATATATATATATATATATATATATATATATATGAAAAATAAAGTCTGCAAAAGATGAAACATTTAATTTAATTTATAATCAAAGAAGTTTCGATACACCATTGGATCCTCATCAGTTCTAAAGATGAAATAATGAATGAAGAGTAGAAATAATAAATATTATACAATAAACATAACATGACGCAAGTCTTGTAGATATTAAGTTAATAAGGAAATAAAAGGTCAGTATTGTAAAGCTAATGAAATAATAGTGAATAGAAGGAAGGAGTTGAAGGGTGTATTTCTCTATGATTGTGTTTACCTTAAAAACAAGTAAATAAAGACCTAAAGAATTTAGTATATTGTTACATATAGAATTAAGTTGAATTTAAATTATATAAATTGTTTTAAAGTTTTATATTAATGGGTTGTAGCTTTTATTTTCCTTGTGTAAAAGAGAATAAATGGTGTATGGGTAATATAAAGATTGAGAAAGAGCATAACTGAGAGCAGAATTGAGAAAGGGCATGGTTCATCTTTCTACTCGCATAATCATTATCACAAGAATCTGTTTTATACACCTTGGATAGAGAGGTAGCTTTCTGAGTGGGCTGAATAGAGTGGCAGTAAAAGAACGTCCTTCGACAACCAAGCACACTCCAGTAAGTACTCCATATTCACAATTTTCTTTAATAAATTGTTAAAATAGTGTGTCTTTAGGGTAGTTAACAGTCTCTGTAAGAGAGGTGCCAACACTTGCAAACAACACCTTTCCCTAGCATAATAAGGCTTTAAACTTAGTCTAAATAACCAGGATCGACTTCCCCTAACATGTACCCAAAATAAATTGGCAACTGAACGGGGACTCCGTGATTGTAGTGTATCAACTTGCAAGAGAGTGAGATGTGTCTATAAAGAGTTGTCTTATTGTATAATGCAATTACATCTCTGGTTCTTTTTGTCTTTTTTACAGAAATCTCCAGAAGTAGTTTCTCGAGAATACTAATACGAGTTTTACTAATAATAGTAAGTTAATTATCGCATATGTTCTCATCTGTCTTGGTCATTTCAGATTGTTCCAATATCTAGTAAAAGCCTAGAAAAAAGAAAACAGGTGTTATTATTTATAGTTCATTGGAATATGCATCTTGTTTTCTACAAATAGAAGATCAGATAAAACAACACTGTAAGTAAAGAATTGTGCAAATAAGTACAATTCCCCAAGGGATTTAATTTCCATATATATATATATATATATATATATATATATATATATATATATATATATATATATATATATATATATATATATATATATATATATATATATATATATATATATATATATATATATATATATATATATATATATATATATATATATATATATATACGAGGTTAAAGAACAAGAGCAAGATATTATCAAGAGTATATAGTTGTATAACTGTTTACAGGTATATATATGAATAATAAACTTTTAAAGTGTAGTAGTGTATTTCCAGCTCCAACAAGATGGAAAATCATAATATGGGACTCGATGATTACTCGTCTTCCCTTGAAGTCAACTTTAACAGACATGATATCTCAAGAGGTGAAGAAGGCAATGCCTCAAACAGAGATGCGATTTCGGTAGATGCTGTTCAAAATATCATTGGGAATATTAACTTACAAATGTATGCGTTGGCTCAACAGCTTGAAGCTCGTGCTGAAACAAATACTGAACCAAAAATTCAACCTGGTGAAACAAAAAGGAAGAAATGTTGTTGATTCCAAATGTGACAACTACACGGGAAATAATAATAATAAAAAATCTTTCTGCATTATTCCTTTTGCCTTTTGAACAACAAACTACAGCTATTACAAGAATCAACCAAACATCAAACGTTATTTATACACAATCTCCAACAACTCCTGTGTATACAGTAGCTACAACAACTGGAATACAACTTACCAGTGGAATTCATTATCCCACTGAGAAAGCACAATTTAATTTTGGAAATCAACAGAACATGCTGAGTATAAACCAGTGTAATATCATACAAAAACAAGTGTCACTATTAACGCAAAGTTTCTTTATTAACAGTACTTATTAACTCTCAGAAACCAAGGACCTAAAATCAAGAGTCTTTAATTATGAAAATGCCCATAAGTTAACTAAGTCTTTGAAAAATTTGAAAAGTACTGCTCCATAATATATCCGAAGTCAAGATAAGCGGATAAGCTTTTAGAGGAATATTTATTAAGATATGTGGAATCCTAGGATAGAACAAGTTGTATTGGATAGTTGCTGGTCATGCCCAGTGTCAGCAAAACAAAAATAATCACAATACTGTGGAACCCCCTATGTTAATAATTTCTTCTTCCTCTTACCCTATTCATATGTTGGTAGTCGACTTATTGCGATTGCCACGTACTCATAAAAATCATGGATAATTTAGTGGCCATAGACCATATTTCTAAATTCATTTACAATTCTATAGTGCTTCATAATAATTAAACGATAAGTTCAGTTGCTAATGCTTTCAAGTACAAGCCATTACCCTTTTTACCGTATATTCCTGATCGTCTTTTGAGAGATTGTGGTCTGGAATTTGTAGGTGAATCATTTTAATAATGTATTAAAAGAGTTCGCATTTCGCATATGTTAATTAATCTGTAGCCATATGCCAGTGTAATGGAGTGACAGAAAGTGCTGATCTCACTCGGTTACAAACATTGTGAATGTTGGCTCAGAATAATCCTGTATCTTGGGATGATAAACTGACCCAAGCAGTTACTCTGTATAATAATACATGGCATTCAGCTATGAACGCCACAGTAATATTTTATTAAAACATGCTCACTTCTCAAGGAATCTCTGCTTACAAAAATACTGGTGTGAACAATCGTCTGATTTTGATACCTTTAAGAAAAGGGATAAGGTAGCTTTAAGACGCACCATTTGGGTAATTTTGTGTCAAATAAGTTTAAGACACGTTTTACTTGTCCTTTTGTGATTTTTCATATATATTCTAATACTCTCCTATATTATCGCTCGTTATCTTTTCTGTCCACAAAATAAGCAAATTTCAGCTCATTATTAGCAGCTGCTTCCTTGGGTGAATATTCCTAAGTATTTGCTGCATAACCCTTGTTAAAATCTTGTTGCTAGGAATGAGTGAGGAATGTGATGGTGGAAAACAGATGGTTCGTGTAAAGGGGCTTCCAGCGCCGGAGAAGGGAGAGGAAGGGGTAAAGGAGGTTCAGGAGGACCCTTTTAATGCATCAGAGTTAGAAGTGGTGGTGTCAGAATTTTGTGGGTTTAAGGTAACTCCATTTTCAGAGTTTGCGTATTCTTTCTACCTGATTTGCAGATACAAGTTGAAAGGGTTAGTAAGCCCATATTAACAGCTCACCTACTGAGATAAGTCCAGAATTATCTGATATAGTGGAGTCTTTTAATGTTTCTGTATTCTCAACTCCTAATAGAGTAGCAGGAGATATTCGCGGGAATGAAGATGCCTTGATGTCGATGGTTAAACCTGCAAATTTTAGAATACCATTTTCTGCTTTTCACCCAACAGCTGAACCTTATAGAGGCAGGAGATTGTCTTTTAATAATCCCCTGATAACCTTTGTGCTGCAAACATGTTCTGAGGAGCGAAATTAGTTAACAATATCTCTGGGATCTGAGAATGCAATTGAAGTTAATCTCCTGGAAACATCTTCGGTATCATTAGAATTTGAAGGGTTCAGTCCCCTAGTAAAGATTTTACTTACGCTATCGCCTGAGAGTTGTAACCTGGAAAGAGATTATAGTATGGACTCATCCCTGAGTAAGGACCGACCAGAGTTAGAATTTTGCCTAAGCAAGGGTCTCCCAAATTTGGATGGGGCTGGGGCTGGGGTTGTGTCCTGGGTTGCCTAAAAGTTGTAAAGAGATCAAAAGCACTGAAATTTTAGGTTAAGATTAGATATAATCTCGAGATTAAAAATAATCATAAGAAAGGAGTAGAATAGCCAACATTCACTTAAATTAATAATTATAGGCATTTTTTCAAAATAGAAATATCTGAAAATTACAGATTTTGTGTAATAAAAGTGTAAAAACTACAAAAATTTTGAATTTTTTTTTTCTCATTCACAATAGTGATTCAATAGGTTTACTTAGGTAAGACCCTAAGTTAAAGTTTGAAAAAATGCAAGATATAAAAATTATCAATACAACCTGTATTTATACATATACGAAAATGAAAAAAAAAATTAACATCAATGATAACTCTCTTGCCTTCTGGAGGCAAACAAGAATGATCTTCCCACACTAGCAACGCTGGCAAGAGTATATTTGAAAGAGAATTAAAATCAAAATGATAGAATCAAACTATTGCAAGAAAATGTAGAAATGTTAATGTTTTTAAAATACAATCTTAGAGCAGTAACATTCAACGTTACTGCTCTCTGATCCTAAACATTTCACCCCCCCTAAATTCTAAACTTATGATGTAAATGTTCAAAAAGATTCTTATAGTGAATAATGATTTAAGTGAATAAAATGATTGTTTTCTCTTTTATGTTGCATTCATTTTTCCTCACCAATATGTAACGAAGGAATAATGGAATTAAAATCTTAATTTTCTTATATTTTGTTTGATTTAACTCACCATTAATATGTATAATTTGCAACTAACCCCGGCAGGTAAACTTCGATTTTCTCTGATTGGCCGAGACTGGGGCCCGGTCGGTCCATATCCCTGAGTGAGCATGAGTGCGCCTAAGGGGAGTATTATGGGTAAATACTTGAGTGACTCATACATAGTAGAGCCAGATTGCCAGAGTCTGTGTCAGAGTCAGCGGGTATGATAAGTGACCGTCCACATACACGGTCTAGGGGATGTGCGGAGAGTTTCTGCTTGTCATGCAAAGACGCCTAGAGTACCAAAAATTAACTTTTTTAGATTTTGTTTATGCGAAATCCCTTTGCATTCTTGGAAAGAATCGCGTACCATTTACTGAATTCAATTTGTAGCTTTAACATAATTTTTGCTTATCTATGACTCTTGTTTTTTTTTTTTTAAGTCAATCTTTTGCTTTGGCACAACACATATTGAAATCTAATATTTGGAATCTATCCTTCTCTCTGAGTCCTTTCAAGTCATTTTAAAGAAGCTGTTGTTGTTGCAGAGGTAAAAGCATTCATTACTCAAAAGAATATTTGTTTGCTCTAGCTCCAACCTAAAATTATTTTTTGATAAAAGATTCGGTTTCACTAGTAACCTTGAAACTATGTAGTCCTGCAAGAAGTCTACCATTCCATCTTTAAAAATATAAAAGTGAATTTACTCAGGGTTCTGACATATCCCGACCTCTTTTCCTACTTCAAAAGGCATCTTGGCAAATTTCAAATAGCTAATACTAAAAGGATGGCCTTGAAGCAACTGTCCTCCAATATTTTAATATTCCTAACTGATGCAGAAAGAATATGATAGTTTCATTTGTCTCAAAAACTCAATTCCTTCATTTATCTACTCGTTATAAACGTTCACACAACCTGAGGGTAGGGCCTGAACAAAAAAAATTTGAAGGTGAAGGAGGACCCAAAAAAATATTTATAAAATTTTTTCATGCTGTATTTGTAACTAAGTGAAAATAAGGGGATTAGTAGTTGAATAGCTTTAAAATAATGGAGTTGATCAATTTTAAAAAGATGGAATCCGAGATGGGTAATTTCAAAACAATGTAGCTAGAGCTGGAGTTGGCAAAATAATTTGGACTCTGTAACACTGCACACAACTATGTCATCTTTGAAAACGCACAGGTTAAACCATCCCTATCTTTAACATTCTTGGTATTACTATTTCTTGTGATCTTTATTGGAATGATCACATTCATATTCAGTAAGTAAAAACAAAGGAAGAATTATAATAAATAAAACCTTAAATATTAATATCACAACGTATTTACCAATTCAATAGAGATTTTCCTT
Organism: Armadillidium nasatum; assembly: GCA_009176605.1. NCBI lineage: Eukaryota > Metazoa > Arthropoda > Malacostraca > Isopoda > Armadillidiidae > Armadillidium > Armadillidium nasatum. The sequence continues at coordinate 190,021 of SEYY01000969.1, forward strand.
CAGACAATATTAAAACAGGAACATTAGTGAACTGCTCAAGTTTATGAAACTGGAAGTCATAATCAACCTTCTGCCAGTCTATAAGGGTCTTTAGTGATGATAAGTTTGAAATGCCTTTGCTTTCCAATTTTCCGGGTGTAAGAAGTGTTTCATCAACAACCAAATGAAAATTCTTCGGAAGTTGTAACATGCCACTTTTGAGACAATTTGTTTCATAATCCTGTTGATATTATAAAAACTATTAATAAAATATACAGATCAGTGATATCATGGATATGAAATTATGGATATTCTTAGATATCAGAATTTATAAATCAATGCAATACTAATGGGGTCTTCTGAACAATCCAAATGTGAACTCATTGTAAGGCGGTAAGAAGATGGTGTTTTTGAGATAGCAATATGAAGAAAATGAGTTTTTAAAGAAGTAAATTTCACATTGTTTAAGTGACCCCAGTGAGAAAACTGCTAAAATCGGTAAAAACAGAATCTGAAAAAATTAATAAGAAAGCAACTCTAGAAGCAAAGGAGGGAATAGATTTGAAGTGAGTGGAAGAATAAAAAATTGTCATCAAAAAAAGAATAAACAGAGTACGAAGATCAGTTGAAAGTCACTAATGAAAAACAATAGTATAGTAGATAAATAGAAATCTGGAGAACATCGCTTTGGACAGGCAAGAAAAATGAGGTTTCCTAAGATCTAACTTTTAATGTAGAACAATTGAGAGAAGTTACACATAAACGAGAAAAAGTATGGAAGAAATCCTATGCAGGGAAACATTCGAAGCATTGATGCAGAAACTGTGGGTAAGTCAAGAGCTATCACATAATACTATCCACAATCCCTAAGGGTAGAAGACCATTTATCAGTAAGGTTGAAAATAGTATCACCAGTTAAACTAGAAAGTTAAAAGTGATGTTTAGAAAAAGGGAGTGAAATTCCAGATAATCCAGGAAATCGAGTCATGTACTGGTGTAATAAATTTAACTCAAAAAGAGTATTCAAAGTTTGAGAATTACAAATTATATGTATCAGCTTTTTCAGGTATAAATATTTTTCATTTTGAGCAGTAGATGTTGCTAGCTTGGCCAAACACTATTTCAATAAAAATTCTAAAAGGATCAGTGCATAAGAGTCTAGAAAAGTATAAAATATACATTTAAAAAAAAAAAAAATTTAAGATGCTTAGATGTTATGTTTTTAAATTAGTAGAGTAGGTACTGTATGTCTAACATCAATTAATGAGATAAGGAATGTTAATAATAGAAATTTAAAAGTTGGGATGACACGAGAATGTTCAATCAGCCAGAAGCCAAGGCCAAATCAAAGGCTGATATGTCTCCATACATGACATCTAAAGTGTGCAGATCAAAGAAAGTTTGGAAAAACAAATAAGGGGAACATGTTTCAGTTTTAATAGATGAGGTACTCTATTCTATGACTAAGCATTGTAGTTAAATCTAACCTACTGGGGTCAGTCAAAGAGTTGGAGAGAGAAAGGATGCGACTGTCAAAAAAGAAAAATAAAGATGTATAAATTGGAGAGTTCAGAAGAGCAGGGTAAACTGTAATAGAGATAGTTTAAGGAGAATGATGCAACAATTTAACGATTTAAAGGAGATTGAAGAGGGTTAGTCAGAGTAGGAGAGTTGACCAGTTAAAAACCCTGAACTTCTCTTTATGATGGGGAACAGTGTGTCTGAAACCACCACAGATATGTGACGCATGCTACATACAAAAGCCAACAATGACCCTATACAGTGCAAGCAACTGGGATGATGAAAAAGTTTCAAAAGCACCTTACAATACCCAAGCTCTTAGAAGCAGGAATATTAAAAACAAAAGTAGGTTTGAATTGTGTTTTCAAAGAAGATATAATAGTAGAAAAATTAATGATGAGTTAATACGTGAAGGAACCGTTTTTAAGGCATTGAAAACGATCATGTTTTTCCTGCCCCAACTAGAGATAAAAGCAAGATTAGAGGTCATTTGCTCGAGATAACCACTCTAACATCAACTATTTGGTTCTGAGTGGGTCTTCTTTCAAACTGAAATGAGTGTAGTCATCAGCTTATGGACGGATAGGAGGTGAAATAACGGAGATCATTGATGAAATTTTTTACACAATTTTTTTGTGAAAGTGAAAATATTCAATTGGGGCAAAAAGTTCTGCATTTACAAATTACATAAAAAATTACCCAAGCTCAACTTTTAAGAAACAAAATCAAGCGTATTCAACAGTATACAAATCAGACAATTTTTCAAAGACCCACCATTCTGAAGCTTTGAAGCAGTGGTGAGTATCAAGGAGAAAGCAGAAACAGAAATCTTCAAAAGGTTTCAAATGGTTTTCTGGGAAATTTCAAAGCTAAAAATATAGGAGAATTTGTAGATTTGATGTAATTGAGGTAACATAAGCGACGAATATGGTGAGTGTTACCATTAAGACATTTTAGTAATGGAGAAGAGTTAAAGAGAAATTGAGTGCTAACATGTTTGATGATTATCGCTGAATGATGATAAGGAATATTCCAGAAACAGAATACTAGACAGGCCAAGGGATAAGCATTTAAGGATAAATTTTTTTGTACTTTTGAGTCTAAAAGTGCTATTATCTTGATGAGATACTCAATCGATTAAAGCTTCATATTTGCGTTCAGGGTTCATCATAACATTCAATCATCTAAAATGAGTTGATAAATTAATAATTTGAACTTTTGTTTCAAAAATACAAAGTTATAGAAATTTACTTTCCCCCCAAACCCTGCTTTGGTTAAGCGCTTCAAGGTCTGAACCAGTAAAGAAGATGCAGATTATCAATAGGCAAGTGAAATGGCGGCATAATTCAATTTTGTGGGTGTAAGAAAAAGCAAGTGAGTATATATATATATATATATATATATATATATATATATATATATATATATATATATATATATATATATATATATATATATATATATATATATATATATATATATATATATATATATATATATATATATAAACGGAGTAGGAGAGATTTTGGGTGGAAGGAATTTGAGATAGAAGAGGGTAGAAGACTTGCGGAGGACAGAGTGAGATGGAGGGCGGTGGTGAAAGGGGTTGAAAGGTAAGAATGGGTATGTTGTGAGGGAATTGTGGCGGGCACCACCCCACGAAAGTGGGAAAGGTGATAGTGAAATAAATATAATATATAATATAATATAATATATATATATATATATATATATATATATATATATATATATATATATATATATATATATATATATATATATATATATATATATATATATATATATATATATATATATATATATATATATATATATATATAGACCCAAACCTCCCATCTTCATACCGCCCGATCTCCCTCCTATCAACACTATGCAAACTCTTAGAAAAACTCATTCATTCAAAAATCCAACCACTCATGCAAACCCCACAATTTCAACACGGATTCAGGAAATCTCACTCAACCACCACGGCCCTCACCACTATTTCGCAAAACATAATAAATGGACCTGAACAAAAAACCATCCCACAGGACCATATTCATTGCCATCGACATCAACAAAGCATTTGATAGTCCCTAAACATAGCCTCATACAAAAAATTATGCATTCACCCTTACCCAACAATTATAAAAAATGTATTTCCAACTTCCTCTCCGATCGTAAAGCTCAAGTCTCCAACAAAAACCATCTTTCAAAAACAGTAAAACTAAGAAATGGTGTCCCACAGGGAGCCATCCTATCCCCTCTATTATTTAACCTGTACACAGCAGACCTACCCACCCCACAAACACAAGACATAAAACTAATAACATATGCCGACGACATATCCATCACAATACAAAACCCGTACATACCTACAGCCACCACACTCACTCAATCATACATCCAACAACTGGAAACTTGGCTAAAATCAAACAGAATGACAGCTTCCCCCGAAAAATCCTCAATTACTCTTATTACTACCGACAGACACCAATCTTCCCTCCACCACCAAGTAAAACTAAATAATACCTTCATTCCTTTAAACAAAATTCCAAAGATCCTAGGCCTCACATATGACACACACTTCACCTTCTCAAAACACATCCAAAACATAACCAACACTGCAAACAGGAAATTAAACATCATTCGAACACTGTCACATAACAATTTCAGTAACGAACTAACCACCCTCATCATAGCATACAAACAGTTCATCAGACCAACACTTAATTACGCATCTCCAGCCTGGTACCCTGCCACCTCACCCTCAAACATAGAGAAGCTACAAAAAAAACAAAATACCGCTCTTCGAATTATCACAGGTTGCACTAGAACCACTCCAATTCAGCATTTACATGAAGAAACAAAAATACTCCCGATCCGTATTCACCTTGACATGATAGGAACCCAATTCTACACAAACACCCTAGACATATCACACCCCTGTCACTATACCCTACAAGACCACACAAGACACCGTCTAAAATTACCTTCATCATCCCCTGCCCCATACTACAGTAACATATTCAGAACCATTCCACCTACTGCAAACAACACACTACTAATCAAACACATACACACCATCATAACACAAAATTATCTCAACACCCGCCAACCAAATCATCTTCTCAACGAACAACCTCCCCGACATAGCAAATACACAAAACACATTACCACGCAAAACCCAAATTACCCTATCCAGATTAAGGTCAGGCCACCACCCTAACCTACAAGCATACAAACTTAGATTCAATATACAAAACACACTATTCCCAATATGTCGAAGATGTATGCAAGAACCAGACGCAACATAACATCTCCTTCTGAGATGCCCCTCCCTTACACAACACAGAACTCTCCATCACATCACCTCTCTGAGAGACCTTTGGACACGGCCGGCGGCCGTCGCGGATTTCCTAAAGGCAGTGTGGCCCTTCCAGTGAGGAAGGTCCAAGGGGTAAAAAAGTAAAGTAAGTATATATATATATATATATATATATATATATATATATATATATATATATATATATATATATATATATATATATATATATATATATATATATATATATATATATATATATATATATATATATTGAAAAAAAATTTCCTAAACTTGCACTGCCTTTAGTATAATTCACAAAAGTCACTTCATATGAAGCGGGTAACAAAAGATAAAGACAAATGTGAAGAATGAAACTCTTCAAATCATAAAGTAGGGATGAAAGTCTGTCGAATCATACAACCTCACATATCAAAGTAACAATAATAATAATAATAATAATAATAATAATAATAATAATAATAATAATAATAATAATAATTACCTTTTTTGGCACAAAATTCATATTATTCATATTTTGGACAGTCATTTCAAAATAATGACTATGTGTTGTTAAGTTCTTGATAAGCTTGTACAATAACTTTGGATAATTTTTTTGCTGAAGATCTTGCGATATACCAGATATATTTATGCTAAATTTTCCTATGGGAATAATGTCCTGAAATATACAGCACTGACATATATGATTGAAGCATATATATATATATATATATATATATATATATATATATATATATATATATATATATATATATATATATATATATATATATATATATATATATATATATATATATATATATATATATATATATATATAAAGGGAAGGTACGCTACTAAGTGACTGATTTGGCTAGGAGATGAAAAATGATAATAAAGGAGAATATAATAACCTTACCTTTAATATTTGCTTAACTTCAAAACAGATGAAATAACAGAAAGGAATTTTATCAAAAGATTTAATTCAATGATTAAATTTATAATAAAGATGACAAAGAACATACGAACTCAATAGCTAATAACTAAGGAAGACGCTAACTTGAAGCATAAGACTAAGAGAACGTTAGTTTCTATCACAAAAGATTTAAATCAAAATCAAAGATTTCAGCATTTGAAATTTTTATTTTTGAGAGCACAAGTTATTACTTTTTAATGAGACGATTTGTTTCAAAGAAGAATCACTAATTGAAATATTTTCGGTTATAAAAATACGGAAGATATAAAAAGCACAATGATTCACGAAAACGAAACTTGAAGATACTGTTAAGCGTCACAAAGTACTATTATTTTTAAAACTTCACAAAAAGTTAAAAAACAAAATTAGAACGAATCCGAAATGAACTGTGAAGTTCACTATATATTATCCCCCGCGCTATTGCGGAGTATCTAAAAGTATTTGATAAAAGGATTCGGTGCAAAGGAAACCTTTTTAAATGGGAATTCCTTCTTCATTGAACATGTTTGGCTGAAGCCGAAGGAGTTAATGAAGGACGAAAAGGTGACACTACAGGTGTTGATTCAGAATCCACAGGAGGGGTGTCAGGGTCAAAGTATGCAGATTCTGCGGATATGAAAGATGCAGAGCTTACAGATGGTGGAGTGCAAAGTTTAGACTCTGCAGATGAATGAGCGGATGCGGAATAGGAAGGAGCAGAAGAAGCGGATGAAGTGGGTATGGATACAAAAGCGGGTTTTAAAGTTCAATAGAGACAATATCCGACATGCCATTAGGAAGCTGAAGGTTTAAAGCATCGGCAAAAACGTTCAAGAAATATGAAGGGACCTTTATAAGGAGCCTCTAAAGCTTTTAGAATACGATAGACTCGATCATACACATGGGTACATGATTTTAAGGCTTCCGGTATATACCAAGTGTCCATGGACAGATGTAAAGGCAGAAGCACCCGAAACTTGAGTTCCTTCATGTAAGATATAAATTTCTTCATGAAGGTTTCAAAGTCCTGCTTGTTCTGAGGAGTGGAAGTGAAGAGGTTTGCAGGACACAAATGAGTTTTGGCTGTAACAGCCTGAAACGGGGAATACCCAGTCATTGAGGTTGCAACGCAGGCAAAGAAGAACTATTGGCAGTGTAAGTAACCAATCGTTCTTCCTGATGGTCAACGCAGATTTTAAGGTCCCATGGAAACACTCCTACAAGGCTGGACTTAGGATGATTGGCAGAGGTTCGAAGGCGGTGAAAACCAACCAGATGAGAGTTCTGAGAAGAGCTCACTTTCGAACTGAGTACCTCTGTCTGTAATAATATAAAGAGGAACTCAAAATCTGGAGATCCACTGTAGGAAACCATATGAAACAGTAATGTAGGAATATGGGAAAAGCTTCCATCCATTTCGTATTATGGTCAAATCAGGTTGGGAGGTAGCGGTAAACAGTAGAAAAATTGCCAGGAGATATATATATATATATATATATATATATATATATATATATATATATATATATATATATATATATATATATATATATATATATATATATATATATATATATATATATATATATATATATATATATGATCTACAAGAGACTTTGTATGTCATTGCACCTTGAAAGTCTGTAAAACGATTAGAGATAATCTTAATAAATGCTGAACAAAATTTGAATGTTACCATTATTTACGTCATTTGTTAGAGGAAAGTTTTATAAATTTATTAAAAACAAGGCAGTAAAAGATCATAAAATAATAATTAAACGTAATATTGGTAAAAGACAGTTGTATAATTATTTATCTTTTTATAATTTTATAAAGAAATATAAATCATTATTAAGAATCAATCTAACATTTACAATGATTGTAAAAAATATAACCTAATTATAAAATTTATTGAAAGTAAAACGAATATTTTATAATAGGATCAGTAAATATTTCATATTCCTTTTGAAAATATTAAATAAAAATATTTTTAAATAAAAGGAAAATGTTTCCCATAAAATCAAAAATTTCTTTTATTTGAAAGAAAGCACAAAAACAGAAAGCGATAATTAATTTTAATGGGTAAGTGATCTTAATTTTATAAATGAATTTTTTTTTTCATTTTCATAAGTTGTATCGAGAAAGTTAGTGGAGCAAAATGAGTGATAAAACTAAAATCTCTACCTTCCACCATTTCAAGAAGAGCTGTGTGAATGAAATACATGGACAAATAACCCTCTCTAGAGAATAAGCAACTGGTGTGAAATGAAGAAATTTCAAAAAACACCTCAGATCAACCAATCTCTTAGAAACTTGTTTAGAAAGAAAAATAATGTGATCCTTCCAAAAAAAGATCCTGAGAAAAAGCTACTCAGAGAACATCTAGGACAGATAAAGGTTGAGTTGTGTTTTCATAGATGTCATGGTTGTGTGGAGTATTATGTCGAGTAGAAAGTTGGACGAATTGAGTTTTTGAGGTACTGAAAACAACTGTTTTCTCTGCTCTATAATGAAATTCAAGAACGATAAGGGGTTAGTTTCTCCAGGGCTACTATCCTAGATATAATTAATTGCCGTTAAGTGGGATGTACTTCAAAATGAAAGGGTTAATGTATTGCATAGTTATCAGCTTAGGAGTTGATTAGTAATGAAATAATAAAGAGAAAAAGTCACAAATCAAAAACAGAAAAATATTTGGTGATAGAACAGATAACAGAGGAACACCACTATTAACAGACTTAAAGGATGAACTGTGGACATCTACAACAATTGTTATAGAACGACAGGGAAGTAAATTAGACACACGGGCCACAGAAGTTTAGAAATCAAAGCCTTGTGTCATGCTCTATTGAAGCCTTTTTGATATGCCAAGTGTCATAGAAAAGATTCACAGAAAGGCCATAAAGCAGAGTACCAAGAGTTAGAGAAAAATTTTTGATCACTAGTAGAGTATTCCTTACGAAATACGACACACCTTCATTAAACTATTTGAAATAAATGCACTTAATATTTCTTTATTTAAATTCAACATTAATGAAAGTAAAAAATATAAATAAAAATTTAAAGTTAAAATTTAAAAAAATAGAAGAACAGAAAATGACAAGCATAAGTTTGCAATATTCACACAAAATTGATATGAGTGCATGGCACTGCCGAGAGATTGTGTGCCAAAGTCACGTGACAGATACAGAGTTTCAAGGAAGTTTGAAAGTATGAAACAGTTTATTAGTTTTTTCGCCTTTAACTCAACCCTGTCCCAAAAACAAGAAGAGCTAGAGCCACACCTCCCTCCCACAATATCTCCTCTCAAATGAGAGAACAATACTCTATACATGGTGGATAAGACCCTTATATATTGGAAGTGACTGTTCGGAAGGAAAAATTTTCCCGAATCCGGTTGGTGTTACTCTCCATATATATATATATATATATATATATATATATATATATATATATATATATATATATATATATATATATATATATATATATATATATATATATATATATATATATATATATATACTCAACAGCAATTAATTAACGCTAGGAGAGTGACCCTGGAGTAGTCAACCTCTGGTCTTTCTCTCAGAGGGGAGAGAAAACATGGGGATTTTCAGTCACCAAAACTCTGATTCCTCCATCTTTCTACTTGATACAATGTTCAATGCAATTCTGACATTGGCATTCAAACTTTCGTCTGTCCTTAAATATTCTCGCTATTTCCTTTTCCTGTAATCTTTCTTTGGAAGATTACAATACTTCTCTTTGAAAACAAGTTTCTATGATGTTTAATGTTCTGGGGCTCCTTCGAAATTTGTTTACTTTTCACGGGCATCTTGTTTTCACTGTATGGAGTACGTTTCACACATCTGCAATGGTCCAACTCATGATGCTCTTGAAAAGATGGAGTCTAGGTCTTTTCGTCTAATCAGTTCTTTGGCTCACAATAATTCCCTCCAATCTCTCTGAGCACGTCAAATTTCTGAGTTACTCTCCATACTATCGCTCATTACAACCAGCACTGTTCTTTTGAACTCTACAATTTCATACCTCCTTCAATGAAACAAGCTAGGGTGACACGTCGTTCTACAGTCTTTTTCATTTTTCTGTCAAGGAAATTTCGAGAGGAAGTGAGGAAGGTGGAATAAAGAAAGTAACTTTAACTCTTGTCAGGATACCTTATAAATATGAACAATTTCAACTATATATATATATATATATATATATATATATATATATATATATATATATATATATATATATATATATATATATATATATATATATATATATATATATATATATATATATATATATATATATATATAAAATCTGACGAACAGATGATTATCGTAGGATACATCAACTTCGGTGCGGTGCGGTGCGGTGCGGTGCGCACCAGAGGTCGCATTACGCATTGCATACATTTTCTGGCTCATCTGAGAACAGCATTTGTTGCCTTCGTAAATTCACGGAGACTTTTTCATAATGATTTGGTGAATATGAGACCGAATCTGCATGTTCATAAAACCATGTGTGGATAACACAAGCAGGAGGAATTGGAGCCTTATTATCATAATGAACTGCACTACCTTCAAGAAACCTTTGGCAGTTATATTATTGTGCATGATTGATAATTGGGCCTGCAGAATGCTGCCCAAGTCATGACAAAACCTTATCTGTGCTATCCTGTGACAAACCTTACGATTCTCTCTCACTTTCTGACATTTATGTTGTTTAAAAAGGTTTGACGATTGCAGCACTTTCATGAATATGAGACTACTGAGTTCCCTAATCACTGTTCTTGATAAGGTTTTGCAAGACTGGTATTCAGTTTAGGAGAAACTTTTGCAGCTGTTGTTTTCTTATTTTGTCACAATCCTCCGTATTGCTCGTTTGTCTGTTCCCCAATTTCGATTAATTGACGTCCCCACTGGTGTTTATGGAATTATGTTTCTCTTGAAGCACGATATTTTATGTCTGGCAATCGACAATTTTCCATTTTTGAAATCCTACATCATTGGACATTCCTCACTTGTACCAGAACAGAATGTTGAACACAGAGCAAGCGACGCTTCCAACTAACAATATAAGCTACATATCACACGTGACACAGTATCCTATGGTGCCTCTGCTGTTTCCGGGAGTTGATATCTGTCATATTTACCCATTCTGCCTTACTGTTTTCATATTTTTGCCTAAAACCTTTATATATATATATATATATATATATATATATATATATATATATATATATATATATATATATATATATATATATATATATATATATATATATATATATATATATATATATATATTGTGAAAGAACTTAAAAATTCTATTTCAAGTTTGCAGTTCCGTGAACAAGTTAATTAATTTTCGAATATTACATTAATTTAACAAGAATAGCTAAAGGTACTGTTATATAGAATAGAATAGAAAAAGATAGATACTATCAAACATTTTAATAATAGGAAAATTTTAATTCTTATAATAAAGAACTTTATTTTTGCTAGATATTCGGCCAGATAGTAGTACTATCCAGCTGGATAGCCAGATAGGCCAGATAGAAACGAATGTCCGGACCATCTCCAATTTATATATATATATATATATATATATATATATATATATATATATATATATATATATATATATATATATATATATATATATATATATATATATATATATATATATATATATATATATTGACCTACGAAGTTTAAATAAATCCTACCTTGCCAATACAAAGGTAAAAATTATCTAATTAATATATGAAAAAACAAATAAATAAATCTACAGTTTACCTGACGATTATAAACAGATGATATAAGATGACATATAAAATACTCTGACGCAAGTTCATCACCCAAAAATGCTACATCCAAAATGGAACCAATCAATTCACGAATATTGAAGGAAGAAGGATAATGATAGTCTTTATCGATCACCATCGGAAGTAATGGATTACAATGATTCAGTTTTTTTAATGAAATAACGTGCAACCTAGTATATATATATATATATATATATATATATATATATATATATATATATATATATATATATATATATATATATATATATATATATATATATATATATATATACTTTCGGATTAGGAGTAAATAAGCTTTTAATTGATATAAAAGCTATATAGACCAAAAACACCATTGGACTTAGTTTCCCTCAAACTACACAGTCAATGGATTTGTCTCTATTAGTCCAACTACAGTCTAATTACAGTAATTGGAACCTACTGATTATTACTCTAAAAGGAGAATTCACTGTCAAATTGAAATAAATGATAGGAAATATTTCACATAAATTTTTTAAAATATCAAAAGACATCTTTAGATTTAGTGTCAAGTCTCAACCTCATTTTTCCATAATTCCTGTGGAAGAGTATATATATATATATATATATATATATATATATATATATATATATATATATATATATATATATATATATATATATATATATATATATATATATATATATTAGGGATGGAGCGATACCAAAATTTTTACCGATACCGATACCTAAAATTTCCCCGAATGCCGATACTTGAAGATACTACTACCGATACCGATACTTTACTCCTATACAATTTTTTTGCCGATATATATGAAAAGGATATATACCGATACCGATACTTCACTCCATCCCTATATATATATATATATATATATATATATATATATATATATATATATATATATATATATATATATATATATATATATATATAATGAAAAGTATATCAATTTTTTTATATTTGTAATTCATTTGCAATATTTAGGAATGATATATCAACCTATAGGAATGAGTATATCGATTATTATGGTATTATTACTGCTGGTATATGATATGTCGGAGCATGACAAGCATTATAAGATTTTAAAATTTCATTGAGAATAACACAAGTGAATGCTATGATATACTGTAAAAAAAAACTTTGTAAAACATACAATTTGAAAATAAACAACTACAAAATTTAATGGTTATCAAACTCCTATAACTGAAAATACTTACAAGATGAAAAAAGTTTTGAGATTCACCTATGCACCCTCTACCAGGGAGAGAGTTGAAGACTTATTTCAAAAGTTGAAACATGGTGAAAAACCCTCAGAATACTTAAATAGAATAAGGCTTTCACTTGGAGACTCTGCTTTTGAAGTCATGATAAGAAATAATGAAACAGTCGCAAAAGAAATGTTCCTTCAAGTCTTACCTGAAGACATTGCGCCTGTGTTAGAAGTATTAATCTCAGATCTCTCAATTTATAAAATGGCTGAAGCTGCTGACAAAAACAGGAGTCGCCGCAGCAGAATTGCATCAGATCATTACAGCAATGATTCCATCAAAGCCATAAGCACTTTTCCTAAAAGAACATCAAGAGAACCTACACCACCACCTGCCAATTCCTTCCTCAGTCGTGAATTGGCTAAAATATCCAGTCAAATTGCAGAGCTATTTCAAAAAATAGAAGAACCATCAACACATGTACATAGGCTGGATATGAGGGTGATGAGACTTGAAGACGGTTGGACAAGAGGCCAGACTGACAGAGGCAGGTTCCCTTCCAGATTTATACTGGAAGGTGCACTATGCTATTACCATTACAAATTTCGAGAAAAAGCTACATGATGCCAATGAGGTAGCTGTCGATGGGCACCATTACCAATCCAACTTTCCAATACCGGTCCATCTCCTTTAATCACTCCGATATAAAGCCCCTCAAAAAGAAAATTAAAAGTGCAATTTAATAATAATGTACAGTGTAAAATAGTTAGTGGTAAAAGTGCATATATTAAATACAGAAAATTAAGAGGAAGAAAATAAAAGCTAACCCCTTATATATGTTAATACAATTGCAAATAATGATACTTCATGACCTACTTCTATAAATACCATAAAGTATAATAACAATGCTCAGATTCATGTGAATGTGATTGCTACTACTGATTTAAAACCCTCTGTTTTAAGCAAACGAGTATCTCAGTCTAGTGAACTTTAGCATTGTTCTAAGTATAATAGTTTTAAAGATAAAAATCTGCATTATCAACATGTTGAAAAGGAAGTCTCAGAGCAAGAGCCATCAGCTCTTAGCAAATATACTGTGATGCCAGCTGAAAATACAAATTTTTATAATGGTGCATCAATTCCAAAAATTATGAATGTGTTAAATATTTCTAAAGCAGATTAAAAATTAAACAGTCTCTACCATATTTTTTATGCTAACTCTAAAGAGTTATACACAATTGATTCGGGGAGCACAATATCATTATGTAAGGCTTCTGCAGAGGATAAGAAAGAACATATTGGCTTTCTTACTGCTGCTAATGGAAGCCAAATAAACGTAAAAAATATTAAAACAAAACTGTAAATTTATTACATAGGGAGTATGAACATACTATTTTAATTTGTGATTTAATTTGTAACATTTTAGGTATAGACTTCTTTCAGAAGTATAATTTTTTTAATAGATTTTAGTAATCATAGGATTATTGATGCCCAGAATGGTAGCTCCTGTGATGTAATTGTAGGAAATGATGTTGAATCGTTGTCCATAAAACAAATTGATCATTTTTGTAAAGGCT
>SEYY01000969.1:209416-218313 GCA_009176605.1 Armadillidium nasatum
ATTTAAAGAAATAAATAAAAAAATAATAAAAATAATAAATATTGATAAAAAGTACTTAAACAAGTAACATATATTTAACCAATGATAACAAACACATTACCTTTAGCAAACACCCCAAATCATATAATCCCGGAAGAGGAAAATGGCCAAGAGAAGATTCGGCTAATTCATTCAAAGTGCTTTTACTTTTTAATTTTTTATTTTCAATCTGTTGCTTTTCGTGATCATTGCTGCAAATAGTTATATGGATTATTGGTGAATATATTTTAAAACAGTAAAATATATATTCATAAAACATCATTTATTATTAATACTCTTATTAATACTCTTATTATTATTATTATAATTATTATAATTATTATTATAATTATTATTATCATCATTATTATTATTATTATTATTATTATTATTATTATTATTATTATTATTATTATTATTATTAGAGAGAAGGATAGATTCCGAAAGAGGAAAGTTAAGAAATCAAAACTTTGTGCCAGACTCTATCGAAGGCTTTCGATATGTCCAGCGCGACAGTAAAGGATTCACCGAAATGCCAAAGAGCGGAGAACCAAGAATCAGAGAAGGGAAAGATCACCAGTAGCGCCTTTTTTACGAAAGCCATACTGGCGATCAGAGATAAGATTACAAGAATTGAAATGTTTCCAAATCTTCCCGTTAAGGATAGATTCGAAAACTTTAGAGATAACGGAGGTTAAAGAAATGGGACGGTAGTTGGAAGGTTTAGGGGTTTTCCATCTTCGGCACAGGCTGAATGAGGCACGTTTCCAGAAAGAAGGGAAGGTTGAAGTAAAAAGACAAAAGACGAAATAGTTTACCAAGGCAGGGTGCAAGCTCGGAAGCACATGTTTTGAGAACCATAGGAGGAATACCATCGGAACCATACACCTTTTTAGTATTAAGCTCAAAGAGAGCAGAAATGACGTCTTTAGTAGAAATTACAATTTTAGGCATAAATGAGTTGGAGGGGGTTTAAGGAGGAGGTATAGCTCCGGAATCGTCTAAGATTGAATTAGAGGCAAAAGTTTGAGCGAAGAGTTCAGCTTTAGAAGAAGGTAAAACAGCAGTTGTGCCGTAGGAAAATACTAAACTAGGAAAAGAGGAATAAGCAAAGTTTAAGTTCACATTTTTTGCAAAATGTCAGAAAGAACGTGAAGAACAAGGAACCAGAGAGATTGTTGCATTTTCTATTGAAAAAAAAAAGAGTTTTCAGTGTTCCGAAGGATAGATTTTGCACGATTCCGGGATGAAATATAAGTTACGTGAGTTTCTTGAGTTTGAAAACGATGGTAATTCCTGAAGGTTTGTTAGGTTTAGTAGAAGGGAAAGAAAATGGAATGTACGCCTTCATGCCAGAGAGAATCTCCTCAGTAATGCGTTCTGCACACTCCTAGGGACCCTCTCCCACGGAAGCAATAATCATTCCACGGGAAATCAAAGAAGTACGACCAGCTTGCGGTACTAAAATGCCATAAACGTTTCCTTGCAATAGAATGGGGTTTTCCTGCGGGAGACTTGAAGAGATAGAAGAGGATACAGAGATAAGAAGGAGATCGAAGGAACCCAGAGGAGGAAAGAGTATAACAGTATAAGGAGAAGGATTAGAAGTTAGAAAAAGGTCCAGAATGTAGGGTTCATATCCAAGACGATCAGGAGATAAAAAATGAAAATAATAGACCAAAGTAATTTAAATAGGTGGAGGAGGAGTAAAAACGCCAAATTTATTTAAGTGAGATATCAAGAATCCAGTTTCAGCAATGGATAAAAGTATAAGAAAGAAAATAATTTAAAAAAGAGAGGGAGAAAAACTAAAGATGATATATATAAGACAAAATACAGTAATGGCAGTTCTTCGGATTATAAACTGGATATTTTACTCACATTACTTTATGGTATCTATAATTGCTATGAAATACAAAAATTTTGAGACTACATAAAAATTAATTTAAAATAATTTGGAAAGATAGTAGAAAGTTTTGTTTCGCAAAAACATTACATCTGAATAGGCTTCTACTTCTTAAAATTAAAAAGCTAAAATTTATAATTTGAAGAAACATCATTTAGTGGTTTTAGAAAAATATTTGAATTAATTTCTCAAATCTTATTTACTTGTAAACAAAATTAATCAATTGAAAATAGAAAATAAATTGTAGATAAATACTTCAAGAATAATTCAGTATTATTATCCTCCGGTAAGCTTCGCTTATTTCCATGGGCACTGCAATTTGATGTGTTAATTTCATATTTAGGATTTATTTGGTTGAAAAATCTGAAATATATATATATATATATATATATATATATATATATATATATATATATATATATATATATATATATATATATATATATATATATATATATATATATATATATATATATATGTTAGGGTTACTATCCAGTTATCCAGCCATTATTTAGTATCCAGCAAGATATCCAGTAAAAGAAAATTCATAATCATAAAAACTAAAATTTCCAAATTATTAAAATTTACCATACACCCTAGGTTTGTATCTTGTATTCGGATTTACTTTGGTCTTTCTACCCCAAGTAACATGAGAAACACATTTAAAAAATAAAATCATTTTCATAACTACAAACATAAAACAAAAATAAAATTTTTAAGTATTATTATATTATATATATATATATATATATATATATATATATATATATATATATATATATATATATATATATATATATATATATATATATATATATATATATATATATATATATATATATATATATATATATATATATATATATATATATATAAAATCTCACAGAGGTGGGCGCGCAAATTTTAAACTTTAGGGCGCAAACGCAAAAGCGCAAACTGGAAAAACTTAGTGCGCAAGCGCAAAAGGGCACATTTTTTAAAAATATTTAGTCCGCAAACGCAAAAGCGCACATGTTCACAAATCAAAATTTTTTTAAAGCGCAAGTTTTGGAGTGCAAAAAAACAAAACAAAAAATAGAGCCATTTGAAAGATCCAAATATATAGCAAAAAATGAAATATTTTAATCTTATTTATTCAATTATCTAATGATCTCTTCCTCCTCGTAGCTCTCCTCTTGCATTCTGAACAGTGTCATATTCCCTTTCATAAAAATTTTTCAATTTTTCAAAATTGCTTGATGCCATGGCTGCCCTCTTTGGTCTTAGAATGTCAGAGCCTTGACTAAACAACCTCTCCACGGCCGCTGAGCTGGCTAATGGGGTATTGTACTTAATAAACAAGTCCATCCAGACTTCCTTGTATTCACACGGAAACAGGTTCCTAGTAAGAGGGGTACCGTGGTGAACATTTACTGCAGCCAAGCTATCCAAGGTTTGTCGCAACTTCTCCTCCAGAGGTGTCTGCTGGATATATGGGGCCTTCAGTTTCTGAAATATTTACAAATGGTATCAAGGACTCAAATTTTTTCAGTTTCATTTGAACATTCATTATGTCAGTGTATTATGAATATATATATATATATATATATATATATATATATATATATATATATATATATATATATATATATATATATATATATATATATATATATATATATATATATATATATATATATATATAGTATGTATGTGTGTGTTATGTAGGATTTATATTTATCCTAATCTAATTAGGATAAATATTTAGGATTAGATTAATGCCAATAATGTATTTAACATTGGTGATGAGGACATCTCAAGGACCCGGAGGCATGTCGCAACTTAATTTGAATGCTCCTTCTCCTTTTCTTTTATCGGAAAATGAACATTCTATTGGTGAACGATGGAAGAAGTGGAGAGCAGGATTTCAGTATTACTTGACTGCGACGGGGGTAGAAAACCCTTCTCAACAAAAGGCTATGCTTTTGCACGTTGCTGGAACCACAGTGCAAGAAGTTTATGCTACTATGAGTATGTCTGATGATGATTCCTATCCTTATATTTTGACTGCTTTGGATAGTAAGTTTTCACCTAAAGTAAGTATTCGTTATGAAAGATTTTTATTTCGTAAAGCTATACAAGAATCTAATGAGTCTACTGATGTATATGTTACGAGACTTAAAAAGTTAGCTGCTAGTTGTGATTTCAATGATATAGAAGATTCTATTATAGATCAAGTTATTGCTAAATGTCATTCTTCAAGTTTACGTAGAAAATTGTTACAGGAGGCTATTATTACTTTATATTCATTACTTAATACAGCACGTGCCATGGAAGCAGCGGAGATGCAAGCATCAAAAATGGAAGATAAGACAAATAACTTAAATGTTGCAAAAGTAAAGAATTTTCAGGTAAAAGAAACGTCTAGGAAACGTAATGATAAAATTAATGTCAGTAACCAATCGACAGTGCATAAAAGTAAGAAATTTAAATGTTTTAGATGTGGGTTTAAAGATCATAATGCTATATAAACAGACAAATGTCCTGCATTTAACAAAATTTGTAAAAAGTGTACGAAAAAAAGGTCATTTTCAAAGTCAGTGTAGAACTAAATTTAAGGTAAAATTTATGGAGAAAGAAAATTCTGATGACGATATTAGTGAAAATAAAGATTGTGTAGATGAATTTGCTTTTCGTGTTCATTCTTTAGGTACTAATGCGAAACCATTAGTAGTTACTATTTATATGAATACTATACCCATAAATATGCAAGTTGACACAGCAGCGGATGCTTCACTTATTTCAGATAAAGTTGCTAATACCATACCAGATTTAAAAATAGTTCCGTGTAAATCAGTGCTTAAAGATTATAATGGTCATATTATTCATACTTTAGGTAAAGCAGTAATAAATGTGAAATATAAGGATAAATGTTTTAATCGTATGGAAGTCATTGTTACTAAAGGGAATAATCCATCTTTGTTATGGCTATATTGGCTTAGGTCTATTCCTTTAGATTGGAGAAATCTTTTCAAAGTAACTTGCAATACTTCTGAATTGCTGGAAAAGTTTAAAGGGGTATTTGATGGTTCGTTAGGAACGGTCAAAAATATGACGGCTTCTTTATTACTTAAATCGGGGGCTGCACCTAGATTTTTATCCCCAAGACAGATTCCCTTTGCACTTAAACCATTAGTGGAGACTGAGATTAAAAGATTGGAAGCTGAGGGAACTTGGGAAAAGGTTCCATATTCCGAGTGGGGGACTCCTTTAGTTCCTTTAGTGAAAATGATGGGGTTAATTTGAGGTTGTGTGGAGACTACAAGGTAACTGTAAATCCTCAATTGCATGTTGCACAGCATCCATTGCCGCGTCCAGAGGATATGTTTGCTGCTTTGGGTAATTGTACAGTTTTTTCTAAATTAGATTTGAAACAGGCATTTCAACAGTTGCCCTTGGACGAAAGTTCACAGAATATTTGTACTTTGAATACACACATGGGGTTATTTAGACCTACGAGATTGCCATATAGGATTGCCAGCAGTCCAGCACTGTGGCAACAGACAATGGATAAAGTGTTTAATGGTTTGACTGGCAATTTTTGCTTTATTGATGATATTTTAGTAGCAGGAAAAGATGTAACCCAGCACAATGAAAGATTGGAAAAAGTACTGGAACGTTTAACAGAATATGGTTTAAAAGTAAAGAGGGAGAAATGTAAATTTGGTGTGAATAGCATAGAATATTTAGGATTTAGAATTGATTCTAAAGGTATTCATAAAACAGATGAAAAAATAAAAGCTATATTGAATATTGAAGCTCCCACAGATGTTAAACAGTTACAAAGTTTTTTGGGTCTGGTTACTTTTTACGCTAAATTTGTACCAAATCTGGCAACTCTTGCCAAACCTCTTTATATTCCTTGGGTAAAGATGTACAATGGAATTGGACGAACGCTTGCCAACAAGCTTTTTTAAACATTAAATGTGAATTAACTTCTCCTCGCTTCTTAACTCATTACACAGACAGGACTTGCCTCCTTAAATTGGTTTGTGATGCTTCTCCCATAGGAGTTGGTGCTATACTTTCTCATATCTTTCCAGATGGTTCAGAGAAGCCAATAGCTTATGCTTCCCGTACTTTATCGAAAACAGAAGAAAAATATTCTCAAATAGATAAAAAAGCTTTAACTCTTATATTTGGAGTTCGGAAGTTTCACATGTACTTATACGGCAGACATTTTACATTGGTAAGTGATCATAAGCCATTATTTGCATTATTGGGTGATAAAGTTGGCTTGCCAAAGTTAGCAGCATTACGGTTGCAAAGATGGGCAGTTCTTTTAAGTGCCTACTCTTATACTTTGGAGTACAGATCTTCAAAAGAAGTTTCTAATGCCGATGCATTATCACGTTTACCTTCTGATGAAGAGGGCTTAGAGAAGTCCGTGGATAGAAGTGTTCTTTTAATGACGGCATCTAATATTCCCTTAACATCAAAACAGATAACTGAAGCCACTAGAAAGGACCCTATTCTCTCTAAGGTTTTTCAGGCTCTTCAACACAATACCAAATTGACTGATGATAAATTTAGGCCTTATATAAAAGTTTGGTGGCCAAACATAGATCAAGATATAGTTGCCAGCGTGCAGAATTGTCACGCGTGTATGGAGCAAAGAAATGCAACAGGATACATCCGATGTTCCCGTAGAATCTCCCGTTTCTGCAAGAAGGACTTTACCACCACGTACTACAAGAGGTGTTCCTCCAGATGGTCTTACTTATAAACTAAATTTTTTATGTTTGTCCTATGTTATTTTTTTAGGGGGAAAGGAAATGTTATGTATTTAATATGTAATAATAAAAATCCTTTTATATATATATATAGTTTAGTTGGTTCTAAATGATATAACTACCCATTGTCGGGTAACGAATTATAAATTTATGGACACTCTTACATTCTTCATGTCGTAAAGATCATTAAAGATTTCACTTAAATGTGTTTGATTTTGGCGATGTATGGGATATATTAAATTTATATATTGTGCATTGTTACGTGTCTTTATATTATATTAACAGGTACGTGCATACGTGTATTTAACAAAATTTATATATATATATATTATTTTTATTTCACCTCTGGTGGCAAAGGACAGAGGCCTACTAAAATTCCACCAGAGTTAGGGGGGAAGACGGGATCTTAGTCAAATCAAAGGCCGACGTGACCCGATACACGACGTTTGAAGGTGTGTAAGTCATAGGAAGTTGGAAAACTAGAAGGGAGTGTGTTCCGGACTTTACCAGTAGAGTACATGTAGGACAGAGCATAGAGGTTAAGTCTGGGGTCAGAGAGTTGGACAGAGAAAGGATGAGACTGTGTAGAAAGTCGAGTCGCACGAGCCCTTCTCAGTGGAGGAGGTATGCGACGAGAGAGTTCAGAAGAGCGTGTCCATTGTAATAGCGATAGTAAAGAGAGAGAGTGACGCAACTATTCGACGGGCTGAAAGAGACTGGAGAGAATTAGTGAGAGCAGGAGAGTTGATAAGACAGAAAGCCCTAGACTCAACCTTCTCAAGAAGAACTGCATGAGTGGAACCACTCCAGATGTGTGACGCATGCTCCATACAGGGGCGAACAACACCCCTATACAGAGAAAGCAACTGGGGTGGATTGAAGAAATACAGAAGGCGCTTCAGAACACCTAACCTCTTAGAAGCTTGTTTAGAAAGAGAGGTACTGTGATCTTTCCAAGAAAGGTCACGAGAAAAAGAAACACCAAGAATATTAAGAACAGATGAAGGTTTGAGTTGAGTGTTTTCGAAGAAGATATCATAATTGTGTGGAAGAGTGTGCCGAGTAGAAAGATGGAGGAATTGAGTTTTTGAGGCATTGAAAACAACCATGTTCTCTCTGCCCCAATTTGAAATACGAGATAGATCAGAGGTCAGCTGCTGCAAGGCAACCTTTCTTGCGTCTAGTAACTGTTGTTGAGAAGGGCGCCTTTCAAATTGGAAAGAGTAATGAAGGGTGGAGTCATCAGCATAGGAGTGGGTAGGAGATGAAGTAATAGAGAGAAGGTCATTAATGAAAAGTAGAAAAAGTGTTGGGGATAGGATAGAACCC
The DNA here is from genome assembly GCA_009176605.1 of Armadillidium nasatum. NCBI lineage: Eukaryota > Metazoa > Arthropoda > Malacostraca > Isopoda > Armadillidiidae > Armadillidium > Armadillidium nasatum. The sequence continues at coordinate 217,442 of SEYY01000969.1, forward strand.
TGAGGAACACCACTATTAATAGATTTAAAGGATAGAATGATGACCGTCTACAACAACAGCTATAGAAAACTAGAAAGAAAATCAGAGAAAAGGTCACTATAGAGAGGATAGATTCCAAAAGAAGGAAGTTTCGAAATCAAAGCTTTTGCCAGACTCTATCGAAAGCTCGATTGTCGAGCGCCAGATTCACCGAAATGCCAAAGAGTGAAAGACCAAGAATCAGTGAGAAGGTAAAGAAGTTCACCAGTAGAGCGTTTCTTATGAAAGCCAAACTGGCGATTAGAGATAAGATTAGAAGAATTGAGATGTTTCCAAATCTTTGTTAAGGATAGATTCGAAAACTTTAGAAAGAACGGAGGTTAAAGAAATGGGACGATAGTTAGAGGGTTGAGAAGGGTCCCCCTTTTTCGGCACAGGCTGAATGAGCGCACGTTTCCAGCAAGAAGGGAAGGTTGAAGTAGAAAGACGAAAAAGTTTACCAAGGCAGGGTGCAAGCTCAGAAGCACAAGTTTTGAGAACCACAGGATACCATCAGGACCGTACGCCTTCTTAGCGTTAAGCTCAGAGAGAGCAGAAATGACGTCTTTAGAAGAAATTCTAATTTTAGGCATAAATGAGTTTGAGGGGGTTGAAAGAGTAGGAACAGCTCCGGAATCGTCTAAGGTTGAATTAGAAGCAAAAGTTTGAGCGAAGAGTTCAGCTTTAGAGGAAGGTAAAACGGCAGTTGTACGGCATATAATACGGGATGCTTAAAGTTTGTTCCAAATTATAAAAATAACTCACCTTAAATGGGTCCATTTTAGACAGTCCCATCACCTTCAGTGCCTTGATGTGGAGGAGTAAGATTCGATGCAATATTACACTTTATTTCC
>SEYY01000969.1:218413-237638 GCA_009176605.1 Armadillidium nasatum
ATGCCTAAATTTGTAATTCTGATGGTATCCTTCCTGTAGTTTTTCATACTTTTGGTTTTGAACTTGCACCCTGCCTAGGTAAGATATTTTATCTATCATTTTACTTTCACCTTTTACAGAAAATGTTCACTCATTCAATCTATGCCCCTAAAAAGAGACCCCTTAACCTTTAAATTACTGTTCTGTTGCTTTAACCTCTGTTCTTTCTAAGGTATCCGAATCAATCCTTAACAGGAGAATATGGACATTTCAGTTCTTCTAATCTTACCTCAGATTGCCAATATAGCTTTCATAGGAAATGTTTTATTGGTGATCTTGTTTGCGTGCACGTTTTCAGCCTCAAAATTGCCAGTACCTTTATCAGTTATAGAATGAAAGAATGTTTGTGATTGACAACAAAGATTTTGAGCAAAATGAGGTGATACAGCTTTGATAGGTGAGCTCCTTATTAGGTTAACCACATTCCAAGATTGAAAAACCTGTTACTGAGGAAAGTATGTTTCAGCAATGATTATCAGTCGATCTCAATAGACCTTATCCATCGAAGTTTCAATCATGATCAACGTGGATTCTACTTATATTTTAACTGGAGGAGGCAAACTGTCTTGAGAATTTTTGTTTCATAGTATTCACGTTTACAACATTGGAATGCCTTGCAATGCAGTCCATTCAGTTTCAAGGCATACATGGTAAAAGTTGCACCTTCAGCTAAACAGGCCTTAAAGATATAATCAGTTTTATTTTTCTGCTCCTTGATAATCTACTTTCTAAGACACTGTAATAATTGAACTTTTACTTCTTCATAGTTGAAACTTGAATGTAAAATTCACTATTGTTTGATAAACTTGCAATGCTGGCCCTTCCAAGAATAGAGCCCAAAAGAGGTAGCATTTTCTCTGAAGTACCAGGGTATGTCCTAGTACAATAACCATCAAAACTGACTATGATCTGATCAAAAGCCTCCCCTCTATCATTCTTATTCCCAGGAGAAATGACTTTTGAGGTTTAATTCAGTCAAGAGTCTGTGTTAAGGTCATCATTGAATCTAACATTTTGTTTCGTACCAGAGTGATGCATGACTTCAGGCCTTTTGGGGGGCCCAGGAGTAGTAGGGTTTAAAGAAGTGCAGGAGAATCAATTCCCTTCAAATTACTTATGATGTGTTGGAAATTTGGAAAAAGTGGAATGAAATCAAAATGAAGCAAAGAAGGTAAAAAACTTTCAACAAACGGAGTTATTTACCAAAGTGAATGAAAAAGGTTCGCAAAAGCGTTTAAGTAGATTTGTGAAAGGTCCAATAGACTGGAAATTCACTAAAAGACAATTAATGTTGGAGAAAGAGTCAGTGCTGGGAAGCTGATGAAATTTATTTCAGCTCCGGCTGCAGAGCCATTGTCAGATATGGCTCTGGCTCTGACTCAGGTCCAGCTCCGGAGTCTTTGATTTCAGTGACTCCCGCTCCTCCTTTGGTTTAAAGATTTCCTAATTTTTATACATTTGTATTTTTGTAGGTTCCTCCACCCAGGAACATCATCCCAAATTCAGTTCAGTGGCAATGGGACTCAAAACCTCATTCTTTTATAATAGTTTTGAGCTGTGCACAACTTTTGCTCACAAATGCATTGTCCAATTTTTTTTTAATCAATACAACCAGATTTATAAAAAAATGTCCTCTTCATCAAAAGAAATAAACAGTAATTTAAATTTTTTATTCAAAATGAGTTTTTTAAAGAAACAGTATGACTTCAATTAAATCATCTTTCATTCAGGTTCGTAAGTCTGACCCAATTATTCAAAAATAGGCGTTCTACACTCAATTGTGTTGTTGGCATTGAAGTTACTTTATAAGCAACATTCTGAATTATTTTGGATAATGTGAAATCACCTTTAAAGCATTTGTCTTTGATGATATATCTATTTTCTCCATAACAGATAAAGCATGAGATATATCAAGCTTAAATTAATCAATAGTAGACTCTCGTTTACTATCAATTTTTCCTTCTGTCCGACAGCATTTAGCTTTCAGATCAAAGAACTCTTCTTATTCTGTTTCATCCTCAAAATTTAAAGAGGATGGTGAAGTTGAAGGTTCATTTACATTGAGTTCATTTAATTACATTAACTGTTTGGCATTTTCACTTCATTCTTTTTTGAGTTGATGTTGTTTTGAAGTATTATATTGCTCCATTCGAATTACTTTATTAATCAATGCTATCTTTCCTCTACTGAGCTGTTCATCACTTAGTGTTCAGTAAAATCAGGTTCATAGAATCAATATAGATTGCAACAAGTAATACCTCATTATTAAGGAGAACTTCCTTTTTTTTTTCCTTTGACTCTTTAATCACATCTGCAATTGTTCCACCTTTTTTGAGAAAATGTCAGCACAAGTTTTTGTCACTCTTTATAAAAGAAGCCAAGAGTTAACTCAGCTGCTTGTAATCTTTTAGTCACTGAGAATGGATAACGAATGATTGCTTCAAGCATTTCTATTTCACACCACTGAAAATCAGTCTTTGTTATGTCTGGATGAGCCATGTCTATTAATGTATTCTTTAGTTCTAAGAGGAGCTTAATCATTAGGTAAGTACTGCCCCACCTAGTTTCTTGGTCTAAGATACGGTAGCAACTTTTCCTCCTTTATGTTTTAATATAGTTTCAACTTTTGGTGTTCGTGTGTCACAGTTTGGCGGAAATTAACTATAATAGTATGGACATGTTGCCCCTTTAAACCATCTCAGATAGTGAGCTGTAACTTATGTATATCACATTCCATGTGTTTTATTTTTACAGCATGAAAGCGGATTCCTTATTTTCATTTAATTCCGTTTCAAAACTACTTTCACAATTTTCTGGGTCAGTGATATAAAATTTTGGATTCGCAATCTAAATTCGTAGTTTCTATTTCAGAGGGATCGACATTGAGTTTATTTATTGTGCTTATTATGTTTGATGCATTATCCGTGACAACTGCTGAAGCATGCTCTTTAATAAGTTCAAACTCAAACTCAATAAAACTACGAATTTAGATTGCGAATCCAAAATTTTATATCACTGACCCAGAAAATTGTGAAAGTAGTTTTGAAACGGAATTAAATGAAAATAAGGAATCCGCTTTCATGCTGTAAAAATAGAACACATGAACGAAATGTGATATACATAAGTTACAGCTCGCTATCTGAGATGGTTTAAAAGGGCAACATGTCCATACTATTATAGTTAATTTCCGCCAAATTGCTGTGACTACACGAACACCAAAAGTTGAAACTATATTAAAACATAAAGGAGGAAAAGTTGCTACCGTATCTTAGACCAAGAAACTAGGTGGGGCAGTACTTACCTAATGATTAAGCTCCTCTTAGAACTAAGGAATACATTAATAGACATGGCTCATCCAGACCTAACAAAGACTGATTTTCAGTGGTGTGAAATAGAAATGCTTGAAGCAATCCTTCGTTATCCATTCTCAGTGACTAAAAGATTACAAGCAACTGAGTTAACTCCTGGCTTCTTTTATAAAGTGACAAAAACTTGTGCTGACATTTTCTCAAAAAAGGTGGAACAATTGCAGATGTGATTAAAGAGTCAAAGGAAAAAAAAGGAAGTTCTCCTTAATAATGAGGTATTACTTGCTGCAATCTATATTGATTCTATGAACCTGATTTTACTGAACACTAAGTGATGAACAGCTCAGTAGAAGAAAGACAGCATTGATTAATAAAGTAATTCGAATGGAGCAATATAATACTTCAAAACAACATCAACTCAAAAAAGAATGAAGTGAAAAATGACAAACACTTAATGTAATTAAATGAACTCAATGTAAACGAACCTTCAACTTCACCATCCTCTTTAAATTTTGAGGATGAAACAGAATATGAAGAGTTCTTTGATCTGAAAGCTAAATGCCGTCGGACAAAAGGAAAAATAGATAGTAAACGAGTCTACTATTGATTAATTTAAGCTTGATATATCTCATGCCTTATCTGTTATGGAGAAAATAGATATATCATCAAAACCAAATGCTTTAAAGGTGATTTCACATTATCCAAAATAATTCAGAATGTTGCTTATAAAGTAACTTCAATGCCAACAACACAATTGAGTGTAGAACGCCTATTTTTGAATAATTGGGTCAGACTTACGAACCTGAATGAAAGATGATTTAATTGAAGTCATACTGTTTCTTTAAAAAAACTCATTTTGAATAAAAAATTTAAATTACTGTTTATTTCTTTTGATGAAGAGGACATTTTTTTATAAATCTGGTTGTATTGATTAAAAAAAAATTGGACAATGCATTTGTGAGCAAAGTTGTGCACAGCTCAAAACTATTATTTAAGAATGAGGTTTTGAGTCCCATTGCCACTGAACTGAATTTGGGATGATGTTCCTGGGTGGAGGAACCTACAAAAATACAAATGTATAAAAATTAGGAAATCTTTAAACCAAAGGAGGAGCGGGAGTCACTGAAATCAAAGGCTCCGGAGCTGGACCTGAGCCAGAGCCACATCTGACAATGGCTCTGCAGCCGGAGCTGAAATAAATTTCATCAGCTTCCCAGCACTGACTCTTTCTCCAACATTAATTGTCTTTTAGTGAATTTCCAGTCTATTGGACCTTTCACACCTCTACTTAAACGCTTTTGTGAACCTTTTTCATTCACTTTGGTAAATAACTCCGTTTGTTGCAAGTTTTTTACCTTCTTTGCTTCATTTAGATTTCATTCCACTTTTTCCAAATTTCCAACACATCATAAGTAATTTGAAGGGAATTGATTCTCCTGCACTTCTTTAAACCCTACTACTCCTGAGCCCCCCAAAAGGCCTGAAGTCATGCATCACTCTGGTACGAAACAAAATATTAGATTCAATGATGACCTTAACACAGACTCTTGCACTGAATTAAACCTCAAAAGTCATTTCTCCTGGGAATAAGAATGATAGAGGGGAGGCTTTTGATCAGATCATAGTCAGTTTTGATGATTATTGTACTAGGACATACCCTGGTACTTCAGAGAAAATGCTACCTCTTTTGGGCTCTATTCTTGGAAGGGTCAGCATTGCAAGTTTATCAAACTATAGTGAAATTTACATTCAAGTTTCAACTATGAAGAAGTATAAGTTCAATTATTACAGTGTCTTAGAAAGTAGATTATCAAGGAGCAGAAAAATAAAACTGATTACATCTTTAAGGACTGTTTAGCTGAAGGTGCGACTTTTACCATGTATGCCTTGAAACTGAATGGACTGCATTGCAAGGCATTCCAATGTTGTAAACGTGAATACTATGAAACAAAAATTCTCAAGACAGTTTGCCTCCTCCAGTTAAAATATAAGTAGAATCCACGTTGATCATGATTGAAACTTCGATGGATAAGGTCTATTGAGATCGACTGATAATCATTGCTGAAACATACTTTCCTCAGTAACAGGTTTTTCAATCTTGGAATGTGGTTAACCTAATAAGGAGCTCACCTATCAAAGCTGTATCACCTCATTTTGCTCAAAATCTTTGTTGTCAATCACAAACATTCTTTCATTCTATAACTTAAAAAGGTACTGGCAATTTTGTAGCTGAAAACGTGCACGCAAACAAGATCACCAATAAAACATTTCCTATGAAAGCCTATATTGGCAATCTGAGGTAAGATTAGAAGAACTGAAATGTTCCATATTCTTCCTGTTAAGGATTGATTCGGATACCTTAGAAAGAACAGAGGTTAAAGCAACAGAACAGTAATTTAAAGGTTAAGGGGTCTCTTTTTAGGGGCATACATTTTCTGTAAAAAGGTGAAAGTAAAATGATAGATAAAATATCTTACCTAGGCAGGGTGCAAGTTCAAAACCAAAAGTATGAAAAACTACAGGAAAGGATACCATCAGAATTACAAATTTAGGCATAAATGATTTGAAAGGGGGTGGGAAGAGGAGGAATAGCTTCAAAATCATAATCATAAAAATTCAGTTTTAGCAGAAGACAAAATAGCAGCTGTGCCATCAGAAGATACTAGAGAAGGAAAAGAGAGAGAAGCAAGGTTAGAGAGGTTAGAGTATACATTTTTCGTAAATTCATGCCAGAAAGAGAGTGAGGAAGAGGAACCCAAAAGATTATTTTATTTCTTACAGAGAAGAGTTTTTAGTATTAGAGAATATATTTTGCAGATTTCAAGATGACAAATTTCGCATGAATTTCTGAAGAAAGAGTCAAACCAAGGATTTTTAGTTTCAGTTGAATGGAAAGAATATAGAATGTACCTCTCCACGCTTAAGAGAATCAAATCGATTATGCATTTTTCATACTGAGAGAGGCCCTTCCCACCAAACCAGTAATCATTTCAAGGAAAATATAAGTAACATAACCAAAAGTTTGACCTATTTACAGCACTGATGTACCCAAAAAGATTTTTCTCTGTAGGCTGCGATTTTTTCCATGAATGTCTAGGACAGAAAGAACAGGATATATAGGTAAGGAATCAGAGGAACACAGAGGCAGAAAGAGCTTAACCAGTATACAAAGGATTAAAAGTTATTATTTACAAAAATTAGAGATTTAAAAAAGTTTGAATCTCAAAGTTCAAAAATTGTCAGTATCTTCATCTCCAGATTCTAGTCATTGACTTGAAACATTACCAAAAGTTAATAAATTTAATTATGAAATACTAAAAAAATGTTTTGAAAGTCAACTAACCTCTTTAACCCAAGTATTTTCACCAGGAATTGATATACACAAATAGGAATTTCGATCTCTGGTCACACAATGTGGTGAATCCAGTAAAACTTCTTCATTGGGCTGGGGGGGGAAGAAAAAAAATAAAATATATATATATATATATATATATATATATATATATATATATATATATATATATATATATATATATATATATATATATATATATATATATATATATATATATATATATATAATATATATATATATATATACTTAACTTTACTTTACTTTTTTGCCCCTTGGACCTTCCTCACTGGAAGGGCCACACTGCCTTTTGGAAATCCGCAACGGTCGCCGGCCGTACCCAAAGGTCTCTCAGAGAGGATGATGTGATGGAGGGTTCTGTGTTGTGTAAGGGAGGGGCATCTCAGAAGGAGGTGTTCTGTTGTGTCTGGTTCTTGCATACATCTTTGACATATTGGGGATAGTGTGTTTTGAATATTGAATCTATGCTTGTAGGTTAGGGTGGTGGCCTGACCTTAATCTGGATAGGGTAATTTGGGTTTTGCGTGGTAATGTGTTTTGTGTATTTGCTATGTCAGGGGGTTGTTCATTGAGATGATGATTTGGTTGGCGGGTGTTGAGATTATTTAGTATTATAAAGGTGTGTATGTGTTTGATTAGTGGTGTGTTGTTTGCAGTAGGTGGAATGGTTCTGAATATATTACTGTAGTATAGGGCAGGGGATGATGAAGGTAATTTTAGACGTTGTCTTGTGTGGTCTTGTAGGGTATAGTGACAAGGGTGTGAAATGTCTAGGGTGTTTGTGTAGAATTGGGTTCCCATCATGTCTAGGTGAACACGGATTGGGAGCATTTTTGTTTCTTTGTGTAAATGCTGGATTGGAGTGGTTCTAGTGCAACCTTTGATGATTCGAAGAGCTGTATTTTGTTTTTTTTGTAATCTCTCTGTGTTTGAGGGTGAGGTGGCAGGGTACCAGGCTGGAGATGCGTAATTAAGTGTTGGTCTGATGAACTGTTTGTATGCTATGATGAGGGTGGTTAGTTCATTACTGAAATTGTTATGTGACAGTGCTCGAATGATGTTTAATTTCCTGTTTGCGGTGTTGGTTATGTTTTGGATGTGTTTAGAGAAGGTGAAGTGTGTGTCATATGTGAGGCCTAGGATCTTTGGAAATTTATTTAAAGGAATGAGGGTATTATATTAGTTTTACATTGGGGTCGAGAGAAGATTGGTGTCTATCGGTAGTATAGTAATAAGAGTAATTGAGGATTTTTCGGGGAAAGCTGTCATTCTGTTTGATTTTAGCCATGTTTCCAGTTGTTGGATGTATGATTGAGTGAGTGTGGTGGCTGTGGGTATGGAAGGGTTTTGTATTGTAATGGATATGTCGTCGGCATATGTTATTAGTTTTATATCTGGTGTTTGTGGGGTGGGTAGGTCTGCTGTGTACAGGTTAAATAATAGAGGGGATAGGATGGCTCCCTGTGGGACACCATTTCTTAGTTTTACTGTTTTTGAAAGATGGTTTTTGTTGGAGACTTGAGCTGTACGATCGGAGAGGAAGTTGGAAATCCATTTTTTATAATTGTTGGGTATAGGTGAATGTAGGATTTTTTGTATGAGGTTATGTTTAGGGACTGTATCAAATGCTTTGTTGATGTCGATGGCAATGAGTATGTCCTGTGGGATGATTTTTGTTCAGGCCATTTATTATGTTTTGAGAGATATTGGTGAGGGCCGTGGTGGTTGAGTGGGATTTCCTGAATCCGTGTTGAAATTGTGGGGTTTGCATGAGTGGTTGGATTTTTGAATGAATGAGTTTTTCTAAGAGTTTGCATAGTGTGGATAGGAGGGAGATCGGGCGGTATGAAGATGGGAGGTTTTGGTCTTTCCTGGGTTTTGTTTGGGGGTAATTATTGCCTTCTTCCATATTGCAAGGATGAAGTTGTATGTGTGAGATTTGTTGTATATTTGGGTTAGGTATGTTGTGGCTATGGGTCCTAGGTGTTTTAGATGTAAATTTGAGATGTTATCTGGGCCTGTAGCTGGGGAGTTTTTGAGTGTTTTGATTCTCTGGGTAGTGTCCTGGTGAGAGAAGGGGGGGGGAGTTTGGATTGTGTTCTAAGTGTGTGTGTTTGAAGCTGTCGGATTATTTTCCTATTGTTGTTGTGAGTGGGTTTATATATATGCAACAAAAATTCTGCCACAATGCTTGCTCAAAAGCTATATTTCAGCTTAGGTTATGTTCCGGCCTAGAGCTTCGTGTTATATATAAAAAAATTTTCTTACCTTGTTTGATTATTTGCTATTATTTATAATATTAAGACTATTTGGCGTATTGAAATATTTCTTCTTAGTAATATTTTTATTTTAGGTAATTTATTTTACAATTTATTTTACAAATTCACAACCAGTTACAAGCGCGGTCGTTTCCAAACGTTTTCGTTTCTAGAATTCTCTATTACAAAGTTCTACTGTTACTAACTGGTCTCGATATCATAATCGATATATCATTCACAATAATCGATATATCGTTCAATCTCGATATATCATTTATTATAAATATTTACATTTATTATATTTATTTAAAAAAATTCAAAAATTATACAACCTTCATTCTAAGATGGTGGCACCCAGAGAATGAATTTCCAAGTAACTAGGTTACTTGGAGATTCACACCTGAACACCCAACCTATGACATGAATTTGTTAGCATAGTAAATTGGAAGAAAAAGTGAAAATTAAAGCAGTAGAGGAAACTTATTCTAACAAAATAGTATACCTTAAAAAAAAATAATATATATATATATATATATATATATATATATATATATATATATATATATATATATATATATATATATATATATATATATATATATATATATATATATATATATATATATATATAAGATGGTGGCTGCTGCCGAATATATTTTCTTCATTTCAGGTTGCATGGATTATTATTTCAAGAATGTGCTTCACATTTTGCTATAAATCCTGCTTGTGCCATAATGATCATTGCTACAAATATATATATTCTTAAATGCATTAACATGATTCTCATATGTTAACTGTTTTGTTTATTTTTTATTTATGAATTAATTTCCTATTGATAATTTAAATCTTATGAGTTAATGTCCCTATTTGAGAGAAAGAATAAAAATAACAGGTTAAAAAACGGGTGAAGGAAAATACTGTCTAATAGAATTATCACCTTGTCTATATTCAGTAGGGTAACCTTGTATAGAAGACGAAATAATACCCTTTTAAGGGTAATTTAGGAATTAGTTACTTTAATCGCTTAAATTAATGTTAAATGTTATTAAGAGAATCAAATTAAAAAAATAGTAATATCATCTGTTTAATGAAAGCACTCACCATTGTATATTTCACCTGTGCTATTATCAGAAACGCTAATTACATTTAATGAATGCTAATATAGTGCCATAACTGCATTTCTATATTCTGTTTATTTTAATACCAATAATATATTCTACCATATATTTTATTTAATTTAACAGTTTGTTGTACAGATTAATATTTTCATATATTCTATATTTATTACATATTATATTTATCATTGATCGTACAATTTTTGTATGTTTGGTCTACGAGTTTCATTGACAAATTTCAGGGTATTCACAAAATATCAACCCTGAGTGGTTCTTAGTTTCCTTTGTGAGAAGAGAAAGATGTCTATCCTAAATTCTTTGACTATCTAAATTCCAAAACAGAGAACATTCTGTGTTCTTCTCCTTTCTCAGAAATTATCTTATTAGGTGATTTCAATGTTCACCTCCGCCAATGACTTTCTTCTAGTTTTCATGATACAAATAGTGAACGTACCTTCCAATTCTCCATCCAAGACCCAACTTTCTAGACATTTTTTAAACTTCTAACCCTTTTCCTTATAATGTCAAACTCTATCCTCCTCTGGGTTATTACAATCGCTTCCTTATCTCTATATACTCTTTAATCTTTTCAAGTATTCTGCAAGAAAAACTTCTACATATTTTGAGGAATTATCTTAGGACATTTTGGTACCCAAGCTGGTCGGAATTTTGGTAGTACTTCTTTGATTTCATAGAGATTACATTCTACAATTTTTTCCTTCTACTAAACCTTACAAACCTTGTTTTAACTCTGCTAATTTTCATGCTATTTGCCGCAGGGATGCTGCCTTCATGAATTACCGTCGTTTTCAAACTTCAGAAAATCGTACAATTTATATTTCATCCCAAAATCGTCCAAAATCTGTTCATTTTCTTTGTAACACCAAAATCTCATTTCTCAATACAATATGCAATAATTTTTCTGGCTCCTCTTCCTCTCTTTCAGATAGTTTGTAAAAAATGTTAACTCGAACTCTGCCTCTTCCTCTTTCCATCCACTAGTAATTTCTTTCAGAACAATTGCTGTTTTACTTTCTTCAAAAACTGAATCTTTCCCTCCACTAGTATTTTGTTTCAAGACAAATGCCATTTTACCTTCAAAAACTGAACTTTCGATGATTTCGAAGCTATACCTCCTCCTCCTCCAACCCTCCCTCCCACAACTCATTTATGTCTAAAATTATAAATTTCTTCAAAAGAAGTCCATTATTGCTCTCTCCCTCAGCTCTATACTAAGAAGGCGTTCAGTACTGAAGGTATCCCTCCTGTGGTTCACTAAATTTGCACTTTTTAGCTTGCACCCTGCTTTGGCAAAATATTTCGTTTGTCTTTCTACTTGAACCTTCCCTCCTTGCTGAAAACGTGCTCTCATTCAGCATGTGCCGGAAAAGGGGACCTCTCCAACTCTTCAGCAACAGCCCCATTTCTTCAACCTCCATTCTTTCTGAAGTTTCTTGTTAGGTGTTGGAAAGATCTAAAATCTTCTAATCTTACCTCTGATCGATAGTATAACTTTCGTAAAAAAAAATTCCTACTGGTGATTTTCTTTCCCCTTTCTCTGGCTCTTGGTCCTCCTCTCTTTGGCATTTCAGTAAATATTTTGCTGTTGTGGTAGAGATATCAAAAGCTTTCGATAGAGTGTTGCACAAAGCTTTGATTTTTAAACTTCCCTTCCTCAGAATCTATCCTCCTTGATTTCCTTTTTGGCTGTTCTGTAGCAGCTGTTGTAAATGGCCACAGTTCTTCTTTTAAATCTATTAATAGTGGTGTTCCTCAGTGATCTGTCATATTTCCAAATCCTTTTCTAGTTTTCATTAAAGACCTATTTTCAATTACTTAATCGCATATTCAATCCTATGCTAATGACCACGCCCTTCATTACTCATTCCATTTTGAAAGATGGCAGTAAATTGACGGAAGAATGGTGGCCTTGGAACAACTGACCTGTAACCTTTCTCATATTCAATCTGGGGCAGAGAAAAAGAGGTTGTTTTCAATGCCTCAAAAATTCAGTTCTTCCATCTTTCTACTCGACAAAATTCTTCCACACAACTATGACATCTTCGAAAACACACAACATAAACCTTCATCTGTCCTTAATTTTCTCGGTGTTTATTTTTTCGTGATCAATCTTACTTCTTATTCTAAATAAGTTAAGTGATTGGGTGCTGAGATGCGCCTTCGTAATTTTTTTACTACACCCGAGTTGCTTGCTCTTTATAGGGTTGTTGTTCCCTCCTTTATGAGATATGCGTCACATATCTGGGATGGTCCATTCATACAGATATCCTTGAAGGAGTCTAGGGCTTTTCATCTTAACTTACGCTCTCACTAATTCTCTCTAGTCTCTTTCTGCCAGTCGAATTGTGTCATTCTCTCTATACTTTTTTCAATTATAATGGACATTACTCTTCTGAACTCTCCGGTCACATTCTTCCTCCATTGAGAAGGGCTCAAGATACACGCTTTTCTACACAGTCTCCACCTTTCTCTGTCCAACTCTCTAACAATAGACCTAACAGTTATGGTAACTTTTACACATATTCAACTTGTAAAATCTGTAACACATTCCCTTTATCTATTTTCCCAGCTTCCTTTGACTTGCACTTTCAAAAGCCGTGTATCGAGACACGAAGGCCATTAACTGGCTTTGATTCGACTTCTCTCCAATTCTGGTAGAATTTGACAAGGTTTCCTAGCTCTGGCAGAATTTGACCAGGTTTCCAGTATTTTCCTAACTCTGATATAATTTGGTATGGTTATGGCCTTTGTCCTCCAGAGGATATATATATATATATATTATATATATATATATATATATATATATATATATATATATATATAATATATATATATTATATATATATATATATTATATATATATATATATATATATATATATATTGTAAAGTTCAACTTTTATAAGAAAGTGAGCTTTTCTTTGCTTTTCTTTTAAAATGTATCGTGTGAATTTATGAATGAAAATAATATTTTATTTCCATTCATAAATAGCTCCAAAATTGATTAATTTGTGTAATTTATATTTCAGCCTTTAAAGTTAAATTAAAATCAACGTAGTATAGTTAAAGATTTAAACGATAAATAGGCGAGTAAGAATATATTGAATTAATTAATGAGAGATCGCAGATGAAGAGACATCATTTAATCAGAAACAGTCAACTATAGAAGATAAGTAGAAAGGATGATCATCTAAACCGAAGAAATATTAATAATCAAATCTCTTGCCATAAAGGTGGAGGTATAACTAAATCTCTTGCCATAAAGGTGGAGGTAATATTCTTTAACAACAAACTCTAGCCACAAAGGTGGAGTTAAAAGAAATGCTATAAAGGAAGAATAAAAGACCAGATGAATTCTTCAAGAAATCCTACTAAAAAAAGATCTTCTATATTAACAGTTGAGAACCTTCGAAACTTCTCTGAAGAGACATTCGGTTATATCACGCTACCTTATTAATTTATTCATCTATTAAAGATCCCCTATTGAATCTATGTTTTATTAAACAAATTATAAAAACGTAGGATAGTAGTAATAAATTATTTTAAATTGGTGGCAGCGGTGGGACCTAATCAACTAAATGCGATCTAGGACCTAATCAACTAAAATAGGATCTTAATCAACTAAAATGGGATCTAGGATTTAATCAACTAAATGCGATTTAGGATTTAATCAACTAAATGCGATCTAGGATTTAATAACTAAAATCAAATGGATCTAGGATTTAATCAACTAAAATGCGATCTAGGATTTAATCAACTAAATGCGATTTAGGACTTAATCAACTAAATGTGATCTAGGACCTAATCAACTAAAATGGGATCTAGGACTTAATAACTAAAATGGGATCTAAGATAAGATCTAACAAACATTGATCTAATGATTTCAAAATTTTAATTTCACAACAACTTCTAAAGATTAAATAATTAATCAACAAGAAACTACACCATGCTGATGTTCTCCTGATTCGAAACGAAGAGAGGATGTTGTCATTATCCTATTTATATGGTTTCTACGTCGCTTTATCTTTGTTGAATTCGTCACGGCGAAGGAACATCCCGGAGTTATGAGAACTGTTTTTTTTGATTGGACAGCTTAACAACCTGGACCATCATGGTAGGCTCCGCGGAAAAGTTTTCACGCGAACTCAGTTCAAATGGTAATGTTACCTTCGGGAACACACCATTGTGAAACCGCTCACAGTAGCTTACGCTCTGTGGTGACTATAATAGTGGGAGCTCCGTCACTATTATACTCAGGGGTCGGAGTTTAGTCTTTTTTGAATAAGCTAACTCTTGGTTTAGTTTCTCGGATAATAATGGATGTTCTGGATTTGAAGATTGATAGGACAGATTGAAAACCTGGGCCATCACAGATTTGACGATATACTGCAAGGATAAGGAGACATATATTTTGTTCATCTATTGAAGTTCATGTTTTTATGTTATCACATTCTTCTTTTTTGATCGTTTCAGAGGACATAGAGCTGTGTTGAGTTTGCATCATTTTGGAGCACAAGATACATTTTTCGAAGGGAGGCATGTAAAGTTCAACTTTTATAAGAAAGTGAACTTTTCTTTGCTTTTCTTTTAAAATGTATCGTGTGAATTTATGAATGAAAATAATATTTTATTTCCATTCATAAATAGCTCCAAAATTGATTAATTTGTGTAATTTATATTTCGGCCTTTAAAGTTAAATTAAAATCAACGTAGTATAGTTAAAGATTTAAACGATAAATATGCGAGTAAGAATATATAGAATTAATGAGAATTAATGAGAGATCGCAGATGAAGAAACATCATTTAATCAGAAACAGTCAACTATAGAAGATAAGTAGAAAGGATGATCATCTAAACCGAAGAAATATTAATAATAAAATCTCTTGCCATAAAGGTGGAGGTATAACTAAATCTCTAGCCATAAAGGTGGAGGTAATATTCTTTAACAACAAACTCTAGCCACAAAGGTGGAGTTAAAAGAAATGCGATAAAGGAAGAATAAAAAAACCAGCTGAATTCTTAAAGAAATCCTACTAAAAAAAGATCTTCTATATTAACAGTTGAGAACCTTCGAAACTTCTCCGAAGAGACATTCGGTTATATCACGCTACCTTATTAATTTATTCATCTATTAAAAGATCCCTTATTGAAAATAAAAAAAATAGAAAAAAAAAAAAAAAAAAAAAAAAAAAAAAAAAAAAAAAAAAAAAAAAAAAAAAAAATATATATATATTATATATATATATATATATATATATATATATATATATATATATATATATATATATATATATATATATATATATATATATATATATATATATATATGGGTCATTCCAAGTCACTTCAACACGACATTTTCCCTGACCCCTTTCGATTTGTATAAAAAGTGGCACACTAACAGATCTTGTTGAGAAAATATGAATGGCGTTTATTGAAGGTCTCTAGCTCATACAGTTCAGAAAATATGACCTTTGAAACTTTGGTCAAAAATGTCAATTTTCAGAGAGTAGTCCGAGGACAAAATACAATATCTCGGCTTCTATGGCACTTAGAAGCATCGTGTAAAGACCATTTAAAAGATCTTGAATAGCGGTACAACATTTATTTAGATGATTTTGACCTCGGAGGTCAAATAAAAAATTTGACCTATTGGTGGCCTTGACCTAAAAAAAAAAACTATTCTTCGATTTTTTTCAAACTTTGCTGAATTATTGCTATATATGTGTATTTTAATTTTTTTAATGAATTATTTTTGGCTTTGGCTTGGTTTAGAAAATGGATCCTTTTGGTTAGTATTCCAGTTAAAGTTTTATGTAGGGTTGGTAAACATGTGATTGGCCTATATTTTTCAGGTCTCTGAGTCTTCACTTTTGGGGATCAATACTGTTTCTCCTGTTGTCA
This sequence comes from Armadillidium nasatum, assembly GCA_009176605.1. NCBI lineage: Eukaryota > Metazoa > Arthropoda > Malacostraca > Isopoda > Armadillidiidae > Armadillidium > Armadillidium nasatum. Next base: position 234,431 of record SEYY01000969.1, read on the forward strand.
ACCACTGTGGAATTTCTTCCCTTCCATTCATTATTCTACTGTAACATGCAGTAAGAGGATCCAAGAGTGTTCTTATTTTCTTCAGCCATACATTTTGCACTCTATCTGGTCCAGGTGTTTTCCAGTTGCTACTGCTTTTAAGTACATCTTTAATTTCCTTTTTTGTAATCGCTACACGTTCCATTCTTTCAATATTAGTTGTGTTTTCATTGTTCCTTATTTGTTCCAACCATTCTGCTTGGTTGTTATTTGATCTTTCATATTCATAGATTCCTTTCCAAAATCTTTCCACTTCTTCTTTGGGCGGGGGGTTTGATACTTTGATGGAATCATTTCGTAGTTCTCTGTAGAACCTTCCCTGGTCCTCCTTAAACATTTGATTTTGCTTTTTTTTCTTTTTCTTTCTTCTCATATCTTTTAATTTTATTAGCCTTTGCTATTATTAGCAACTTTCTACTTGCCATAGCCTGTGTTATTTGCTATTTTGTACTGTATTTTCTTTTCGTAATATATTTTTTACTCTCCTTATGGTTTGTTCCGATGTTATCACACCGCGTCGATAAGCATCTATTAATGATACCTCTTGTCTTAGTTTGCTTACTTCCTTCTACAATCTATATTTCCACCGTGGTATTTTTTCTTTACCTTTTTTCTTCCCTCTTTCATTTTTAATTTAATCACTTTTGCTTTCATACAATCTGCCACTGCTCTGGCAACTGCATAATATATTCTATTAAGCTCTGTTAGGCAACAATTGGTTGGGATTATTCTTGGTAGTACCTTATCTGCTATCCTAATGTATTTCTCCATTTGGAACCAATTCACGATTTTTTTTATCCTATAGCGGTCTTTTATTCCATTTACAAGGTCTTCATCTCTATACTTTGCTATTTTCATTGGCATTTCCTCCTCCGAGCAACATTCTTCATTTCCTAATTGAATATTCCATATTCCATCATTCATTTCCCTTTCTCTATCTGGTTCTGATTCTTCTATTGTATTATTTGTTATATTTTCCATCTATATTTCCGAATTTTCTGTATCTACCTCCACTTCATTCTCTGCATTTCCATCTTTGAGTTCTAAAATGTCACTTTCTACTATTTCTTCTTCTGTTACTATTGTTTGGTCTTCATCTAGTTTTCCTTTTTGATTTAGATCCTCTATATCATTTAACATTTCCGTTTCTTCTTTCCCTTTACTCGTTCCATTTCTAGTCTCTTGTCTATTTTTTACAGTTTTTTGTTTTTTAGTTTGTATATATATATATATATATATATATATATATATATATATATATATATATATATATATATATATATATATATATATATCCTCTGGTAGGTAAAGACCAGAGGCCTACTAATTTTCACCAGAATTGGGCCAATACCGGAAACTAATCGTTAAAAGCCGACATGTCCCGATACACGGCGCTTGAAAGTGTGAAAGTCAAAAAATGAAGTTGGGGAAACAGATAAGGGGATTGTGTTCCACACTTTACCAGTAGAGTATGTATAAAATATGGCATAGCGGTTAAGTCTGGGGTCAGACAGTTGGACAGGGAAAGGATAAGACTGTGTAGAAAGGGTGCAGAAAGGAGTGTTGCACGAGCAATTCTCAATGGAGGATAAATGCAACGGAAGAAGAGTTCAGCGATAGTATAGAGTCAGTGACACAACAGTTCGAGGGCAGAAAGAGATTGGAGAAAATTAGTGTGAGCGGTAGAGTTGTTAAGACAAAAAGGCATGGACTCCACCTTGTCAAGGAGAGATGCGTGAGTGGAACCAACCCAGATGTGTGAGGCGTACTCCATACAAGGGAGAAAAACACCCCTATAGAGAGAAGGCAACTGGATTGGCGCAAAAACATCAGGAACACGCAACAGAGCACCCAACCTCTTAGAAGCTTGTTTAGAAAGAGAAGCAATGTGATCCTTCCAAGAAAGATCACGAGAGAAAGAAGCACCGAGAATATTAAGGAGAAATGAAGGTTTGAGTTGTGTGTTTTCGAAGATGTTATAGTTGTGTGCAAGATTGTGTTGAGTAGAGTTATGGAGGAGCTGAGCTTTTGAGGCATTGAAAACAATCATGTTTTCTCTGCATCAATTTGAAATGTGAGAAAGATTAGAGGTCAGTTGCTTTAAGTCCACCATTCTAGCTGAGAATGAAGTAATAAATAGAAGGTCATTAATGAAGAGTGGAAAAAGTTTTGAGGACAGGACACAATACTGAGGAACACCACTATTAATAGATTTAAAGATAAACGAGTTATTAAAGCAGCTATATAACGACACAAAAGAAAATCAGAGAGAAGGATAGATTTCGAAAGAGGGAAGTTTAGAAATCAAAGCTTTGTACCAGACGCTATCGAAGGTTTTAGAAATAACCAGCGCGACAGCAAAAGATTCCCCGAAATGGCGTAGAGCGAAAGATCAAGAGTCAGAGAGAAGGGAAAGATCACCAGTAGAGCTCTTCTTACCAAAGCCATCATGTCTATCAGAGATAAGATTTGAAGAATTGATTTGTTTCCAAATCTACCTGTTAAGGATAGATTCGAAAACTTTAGATAGAATGGAAGTTAAAGAAATGGGATGTTATTTATAGGGTTGAAAGGGGTTCCCCTTCTTCGACACAGGCTGAATAAGAGCACGTTTCCAGCAGAAAGGGAAGGTTGAAGTAAAAAGACAAAGACAAAATAGTTTACCAAGGCAGGGTGCAAGGTCAGAAACACAAGTTTTGAGAACCACAGGAGGGATACCATCAGGACCGTACGTCTGAGAAAGCAGAAATGATATCTTTAGTAGAAATTAAAAGTATAGGCATAAATGAGTTGGAAGAAGTTGATGGAGGGGGAATAGCTCCGGAATCATCTATGTAGAATTAGATGCAAAAGTTTGAGCGAAGAGTTCAGCTTTAGATGAAGGCAAAACGGCAGCTATGCCGTCGGAGGATACAAGAGGAGGGAAAGAGGAAGAAGCAAAGTTAAAAAAAGAGTTGACATTTTTTTTTGCAAAATGTCAGAAAGGGCGTGAAGAGCCAGAAAAATTATTGCATTTTCAACGAAGAAAAGAGTTTCTGGAGTTGCGGAGGATAGATTTTGTTCGATTCTGGAATGAAAATAGAAGTTGAATGAGTTTCTGGAGTTTGAAGACGACCGTAATTCTTGAAGGCAGCATCCCTGCGGTGAATAGCACGAAAACAAGCAGAGT
>SEYY01000970.1:0-47125 GCA_009176605.1 Armadillidium nasatum
ACCCTTGCTTCATTTTGGAGTGTCTGTGCTCCCACTTCTCCTTCCTCCGACTCCCATCTCACAAATGTACAAGCGCTTACTGGTGAAACTCAAAGCAGCCTCAGAGATGCTTCGAGGGGCGGCATCCAAAGAATGCCCTTCATTCACTCCTCACCTCATCATCACTTGAGAGTTGGCTGCTTCGATGATGTAGATGGTGCCGCTAGGACCCAGCGTTCGGCTTGCCCAGGCGCACGGTGTTCTTTTTCACTAATTTCTGTAACATTTGCGATCTTTTTTCTAATTCCCCTTTGTCGAACACCATCTCTCTTCTTCTAAGCCTCATCTCTTTTTCCTAACCGAAACTCAAATGTATGAGTGTTCTGACAGCAAACCTTCTTCTGTTACCCCCTACAGTCTCAATCCTTAATTTACAGCCAAAAGCGGATATTGCGCAAATATTCGCAACAATGTTATTTGCTCTCATGTCTCTAATATGGAGTCTACTGAATTCTCAACTTTGTGGCTTAAGAAGCTCTCTTGCAATTCTACTACTAAATTTATTTGTTTTGTCTATTTATATCCTAATTCTACTGACTATTGAAAATTCTTTGACTATTTAATCTCCAAAATAGAGCACATTCTTTCTTCTCCTCCTTTCTCCGAAATTATCATTTTAGGTGATTTCAACGTTCAACACCACCAATGGCTTTCATCTAGTTCTCATGATCCAGCTGGTGAACTCGTCTTCGACTTTTTCTATCCAGAATAATCTTGAGCAGTTGGTGCACCTCCCTACCCGTATCCCTGACCGTATTTTTGATGAACCCAATATACTTAATCTTTTGTTAACCTCATATGTTGTTAAACTTTTTCCTCCTCTGGGTTCATCTGATCACCTTCTTAAATACGTATCTTGTTCTCTCTCTTCAAGTCTTCCTCAATAACAGCACTCGCCTTCGGTGAGGAAACGTTTCTGGCACTTCGGTGTTGCTAATTTTTCTGACTTACGGTTGTATTTCAGAAATTTCCCATTTATGATTACTGATTTCGTGGGAGGGGTCCCTCTGAGTGTGCAGAGCGCAACCGAGGTGATTCTCTCTGGCATGGAGGCGCACATTCCTTATTCTTTCCCTTCTACTAGACCTACCAAACCTTGGTTTAAGTCTACTTTTTCTCGCAATATCCGCCGCAGGAATGCCTCCTTCAGATATTACCGTCGTGTTCAAACTCCTGAAACTTATTCAACTTATATTTTATCAAGGAATCGTGGAAAATCTATTCTTCGAGATTCCAAAAACTCTTTTCTCTGCCGCAAATGCAATAATCTTTCTGGTTCCTCTTCCTCTCGCCCTTTCTAGCATTTTGCAAAAAATGTCAACTCTAACTTTGATTCTTCCTCTTTCCCTCCTCTAGTTTCTTCTGATGGTACAACTGCCATTTTACCTTATACTAAAGCAGAACTCATCGCTCAAACTTTTGCCTCTAACTCTACCTTTGACGATTCCGGAGCTATACCTAATCCTTCAACCCTCTCCAACTCAGTTATGCCTAACATTGTAATTTCTTCTAAAGGTGTCATTTCTGCTCTCTCTCTGAATTCAACACTAAGAAGGCATATGGTCCTGATGGTATTCCTTCCTGCGGTTCTCAAAACTTGCAAAACTTGTGCTTCTGAGCTTACAAACTGCCTTGGTAAACTATTTCGTCTTTGTCTCTTCACTTCGACCTTCACTTCTTGCTGGAAACGTGCGCTCATTCAGACTGTGCCGAAGAAGGGAACCCCTCTCAACTCTCTAACTAACGTCCTATTTCTTTAACCTACGTTCTTTCTAAAGTTTTCGAATCTATCCTTAACAGGAAGATTTGGAAGCACCTTTATTCTTGTAATCTTATCTCAGATCACCAGTATGGCTTTCTTAAGGAAACGCTCAACTGTTGATCTTCTTTCCCTTCTCTCTGACTCTTGGTTCTCCGCTATTCGGAATTTCGGTGAATCTTTTGCTGTGGAGCTGGACATATCGAAAGCCCTCGATAGAGTCTGGCACAAAGCTTTGATTTCTAAACTTCCCTCTTTTGGTATCTATCCTTCTCTCTGTGATCTAACTAATTTCCTTTCCGGTCGTTCTACAGCAGCTGTTGTAGACGGCTACCGTTCATCCTTTAAATCTATTACCAGTGGTGTTCCCAGGGTTCTGTCCTATCCCCAACACTTTTTTTACTTTTCATTAATGACCTTCTCTCTATTACCTCATCTAGTATCCACTCCTATGCTGATGACTCCACCCTTCATTATTCTTTCCAGTTTGAAAAACGTCCCACCCAACAGCAGTTGATAGGCTCGAGAAGGGTAGCCTTGGAGCAACTAACCTCTGATCTTTCTCGTATTTCAAATTGGGACAGAGAAAAACATGGTTGTTTTCAATGCCTCAAAAACTCAATTCCTTCATCTCTCTACTCGACACAATTTTCCAAACAACTATGATATCTTCTTTGAAAACACACAACTCAAGCCTTTATCTGTTCTTAATATTCTTGGTGTTTCTTTTTCTCGTGATCTCTATTGGAAAGATCACATTACTTCTCTTTCTAAACAAGCTTCTAAGAGGTTGGGTGTTCTGAGGCGCCTTCAGAATTACTTCACGTCATCCCAGTTGCTTGCTCTGTATAGGGGTGTTGTTCGCCCCTGTATGGAGTATACTTCGCACATCTGGGGTGGTTCCACACATACAGCTCTTTTAGAGAAGGTGGAGTCTAGGGCATTTCGTCTCATCAACTCTCCTGCTCTTACTAACTCTCTTCAATCTCTATCTGCCCGTCGAATTGTTGCGTTACTCTCTCTTTACTATCGCTATTACAACGGACACTGCTCTTCTGAACTCTCTCGTCGCATACTTCTTCCATTGAGAAGAGCTCGTGCGACACGCCTTTCTACACATTCTCATCCTTTCTTTGTCCAACTCTCCGACCTCAGACTTAAACACTATGCTCAGTCTTACATATACTCTACTGGTAAAGTCTGGAACACATTCCCTTTATCTGTTTTCCCAACTTCCTTTGACTTACATACTTTCAAACGCCGTGTGTCTGGACACGTCGGCCACCATCGACCAGAATAGTTATTTCCAACTCCGGTGGAATTTGGTAGGCCTCTGGCCTTTGCCCACCGGAGGAGATAATATATATATATATATATATATATATATATATATATATATATATATATATATATATATATATATATATATATATATATATATATATATATATATATATATATATATATATATTTATGTGATGCATTTTTGCAATCGCATCCTCATCAAAATTGACATCCGCATCCGCACTTTAGAAAATTTAACATCCGCATCCGCACTTTCGAAAATCCAACATCCGCACCCGCATTTTCGAAAACTCAACATTTGCCAACGCACTTGACGAAAATTCTATATCCACATCTTATCCGCAAATGAGGAAAAATGAGATCCGATCCATCACTAATATATATATATATATATATATATATATATATATATATATATATATATATATATATATATATATATATATATATATATATATATATATATATATATATATATATATATATATATATATATAACTTCCTTAATTGTGTCTTTCCTTTTAACATAGATGACATCAAAATAAGAGACTGATAGAAAAATGAGGGTTGGGGGGAAGGGGGAGCACCAATCTACAATTTTGCCCTCTGTGACAAAATTGCTAGGTACGTCCTTGATAATAATAATAATTACCTGCTCAGTAACAGAATCCAAAGACGAAGTTGCTTCATCAAATATTAAAATAGGAGAGTTTTTCAAGATTGCTCTGGCAATAGCAACACGTTGTTTTTCACCACCTGATAATTTCAAGCCTCTTTCTCCAACCTGCAAGAAAGTAAGCAAATAAGTTGATCAATTATATTGATATCTTTCAATTATATAATAGATTATATTATGAACACAACAAAAATTAGTTATTTACTTGGGTCTTGTAACCATTTGGCCAGGATAATACTGATTCATGCAAGTTTGCCATTTCTGCCACTCTTTTAACATCATCAATACTGGCGTTTAGATTGCCATAGTGCAAATTGTATTCAATGGTATCATGAAATAGAACGCAATCCTGATTGAAAAATTAAAATATTTATTAGCGGTTAATGACAAATTAATTTCCAAATATATTTACACTATATTTTATGCAGCAACATTAAATACAACAAAAAGGTATATTTAAATAAAGAAAGAATAGTTAGGAGATAATCCTGGTCAGGAGGCTACTGAGTAGGTGGAGGAAGAGTTACCAATTGTGTTAATAACCGTGGATTGAAGAAAACTGAACATTTACCTATAGAACCGTGTTTGTACAAAATGCGAATTAAAAGAAATGATAATAAAAACTATTTTTCATTAGAAAATGCATTCATAATTCTGGCTTATTTGATATATATATATATATATATATATATATATATATATATATATATATATATATATATATATATATATATATATATATATATATATATATATATATATATATATATATATATATATATATATATATATATATATGGACCGACAGGCCATTCAAGTATTTTTTCCTATACTTGAACAAACCTGTTGTACTTTTACAGTAGCTATACTTAAACTCAAGCCATTATATATATATATATATATATATATATATATATATATATATATATATATATATATATATATATATATATATATATATATATATATATATATATATATATATATATATTAGGAAAAATTATGGAAACACATGCCAAATTTCAAGACTGTAAAAACAGGTATGTTCTAACTCAGCCAGAGGATCGTACAGTGGGTACCTCTCTAACTAAAGTTACGGAAGTGTTTTGGATATCGTGATGTATATTGCAAAGATGATGACCCCACAAAGTAGGAATGGAAAAAACCGCAATCCAACATACACCTGCATGGACGGGAATGTGTGTTTAATGACAGATACTGACGAACGTTGCGTAGGGTTGTGATGAAACAATTAGAAGTCTACTGTTCCAAAGATTAATGCCAATCTGAATACCGTGATCATAAACTCTATTAACACCAAATCTGTATGAAGTGAGCTGCACAACAAGCAAGGTTTGAATGAACGAACCGCTATTCGAAAGCCACTCGTCAGTCCTCAAAAAGTAAATAATGTTAACTGGACTAAGGAGCAATTGAAAATCATTTGGTCAGATGAATCGAGGTTTACGCTCTTCCCGACCTCTAGCCAATTGCACGTCTGGAGAACGCAGGGCCAAACTGACAATGTAGGGGGTGTGCAACCCATAGTAAAACATAGCGGGGTTTAGTCATGGTATGGGCTGTCATGTCTTGGTTTTCTGCAGGACCAATCATTGTCATACAAGGTAATGTCACTGCCAACGACTTCGTGACTATTTTGGGTGAACATGTCCATTCCATGATGCAATGTTTGTTCCCTGATGATCCTGTTTGTCAGGAAGACGAAGTCCCTCTTCACACAGTAAAAATCGTCCGGGACTAGTTTTTTGAGCACGAGAGTAAGATTTCACATCTGTAATGGCCTTCACAATCTCAATATTATTGAGCACTTGTGGGCAGTATTGGACAACAAATGTTCGAGTGCGCTATCCACCTCCATCATCATTAACGGAACTTGTCACTGTTTTACAGGGAGAATGGTACAAAATTCCCCTGAAACTATACAGGACCTCTATTTATCCATTCCTAGGAAGAATCCACGCCGTTCTGGACGCCAAGGGTGGTCCAACGCCATATTAGATAAGGTCGTGTGTTTGAGTGTTTCCATATATTTGTCCAACCTCTGTATATATATATATATATATATATATATATATATATATATATATATATATATATATATATATATATATATATATATATATATATATATATATATATATATATATATATATATAGGGGAGAACGTAGCGCCGTCCGAAGCGCGGGGTGATAGGGTGGGCTAGACAATTCCGTTTCACTCCGTTGCCCTTTGGTTCATTCCTTTTCACGTTTCACTTTCTCAGAGGGTCTTTAGTGTACCCTCGACTCATATTGAAGTGCCTATGCTCCCACTTCTCCTTCCCGCGACTCTCTTCTCACATTCCCACAAATTTACAAGCGCTTACACGTACATTACCTTTAAAATAACAACTACAATGGCGAAACATAAAACTGCCTCGGAGATGCTTCGAGGGGCGGCATCTAAAGAATGACCCTCATCCACTCCTTCCCTTATCACCACTTGGGAGTTGGTGGCCTCTGGTGATAGGGTTGGTGCCACCAAGACCTTGTTGCCGACTTGCCCTGGTGCACGATCTTCCTTTTTCATTAACTTCAGCAAAATTCGTGGTCTCGTTACTAATTTCCACTTTTCCGAACACCACCTCTCTTCTTCTGTACCATATCTCTTATTCTTAACCGAAAACCAGGTGTTTGAGTGCTCTGACAGCAAACCCTACTCTGTTTCATTCCCCCTGTCTCTATCCTCAATTTTCAGCCAAAGGCCGATATTGTGCATATGTGCGCAACAATGTTGCCTATTCTCGTGTATCTAATTTGGAGTCTCCTGAATTCTTATCCTTATTATATACCCTTATTATATACTTGCACTCTACAACTAAATTTATCTGTTCCGTCTACTTATCTCCTAACTCTACTGACTATCCAAAATTCTTCGACCATCTTAACTAAAATAGAGCACATTCTTCCTTCTTCTCCTTTCTCTGAAATCATCACATTAGGTGATTTCAATGTTCACCACCGCCAATGCCTTTTATCTAGTTCTCATGATCCAGCTGGTGAACTCGCCAGTCAATCTGCTATTCAGAATAACCTTGAGCAGATGGTGCATCTCCCTACCCGTATCCCTGACCGTCTTGGTGATGAACCAAAAATACTTATCTTTTCCTAACTTCTTATCCTTCTCCTTACGCTGTTAAACTCTTTCCTCCTCTGGGTTAATCCGAGCACCTTTTTATCTCTGTATCTTGTCTTGTCTCTTCAAGTCTTCCGCAAGAACGGCCCCAGCCTTTGGCGAGATGTTTCTGGCATTTCGGTGCCACTAACTGGTCTGACTTGTGGTTGTACTTTTCTGATTTTCCATGGAAGGATTTCTATTTCAGTGGGAGGGTTCTCTCTAAGCGTGCAGAACGCATAACCGAGGTGATTCTCTCTGGCATGGAGGTGTATATTCCATATTCTTTCCCTTCTACTAAACCTAACAAGCCTTGGTTTAATTCTCTTGTTCTCGTGCTATCTATCCCAAGGATGCTGCCTTCAGAGACTACTGTTGTCTTCAAACTCAAGAAACTCATGCAACTTATATTTCATCCAGGAATCCTGCAAAATCTATTCTTCGAGATACAAAAAACTTTTTCCTCCACAGCAAATGCAATAATCTTTCTGGTTCGTCTTCCTCTTGTCCTTTCTGGAGTTTTGCAAAAAAATTTAACTCTAACTTTACTTCTACCTCTTTCCCTCCTTTAGTATCTTCTGGCAGTACAACTGCTGTTTTGCCTTCCTCTAAAGCTGAACTTTTAGCTCAAACTTTTGCTTCTAATTCAACCTTAGACGATTCCGGAGATGTTCCTAATCCTTCAATCCCCTCCAACTTATTTATACCCGAAATTGTAATTTCTTCTAAAGACATCATTTCTGCTCTCGCTGAGCTTAACACTAAGAAGGCGTATGTTCCTGATGGTATCCCTCCTTTCGTTCTCAAAACTTGTGCTTTCGAGCCTGCACCCTACCTTGGTAAACTATTTCTTATATCTTTCTACTTCAACCTTCCCTTCTTGCTGGAAACGGGCCCTAATTCACGAAGAAGGGCGACCCTCTCAACCCTCCAACTACCGTCCTATTTCTTTAACTTACGTTCTTTCTAAAGTTTTCGAATATATCCTTAACAGAAAGAATTGGAAATATCTCAATTCTTCTAATCTTTTCTCTGATCGCCAGTATGGCAAACCTCAATAACACACTTTCCTCACTCCCCCACCACCACACACACGCAAACACATTCATTATTAAAAACTTTCATACGCCAGTAACGAAAGAGTAGTTAATCTCTGCATTCACAAGGAACACCATTCCTCAAACATATTCACCAGAATTTTTTTTACAGAACAATTCTTTAACCAGAAACCTTGAGCAATGTTGTCCCGACTTCACTCTGGTCACCACCACACCCGTAAACAATACATATTAAGAAAAAAATGAAACATTTTCCTGTTACTGACAAAGATATCCCTCCCAATTTTGGGAGATACAAGAGTAGTATATAGGCGAAAGTGGAGGTTGCAAGCAACATCCACCCTCGCTCTGTCAATATTGATCAACATTGCAATATTGCAGAAAAAAAATTCTCAGGAAGGTACATGGGGGTAAAATGGGCTTAGTGTAAAAAAAAAATTTCATTGCAATATTGCATATAATTTTTTTTTAAAAAAAACACTACAAAAGGCTATAAAAGTTGCTAAATCATTAATGCAGTAAAGCAATAATCTGTTAAAACACTAAAACATTGAAGTGATATAATCAATGCTGCAAGTCATTATTGTTTGCAACATTGATAAAAGCACTAAAATCACTGGAAAAGGGTGCTAAAGCATTAAATCACTAGCCCATTTTACCCCCATGTACCTTCCTGAGAATTTTTTCCTGCAATATTGCAATGTTGATCAATGTTGCAAGTCGTTATTGCTTGCAACAATGCAATTTTTTAATTTTTCTGTATTTTAATGTAATTTTCACTAAATAGTTATTTTTGTTGGTGAAAAATAATATAAAGTTTATTTTATTATATTTTAAGAACTTGGTAAGTTATTAATGTTTGGAACATTTTTAATTTTCATCGTATTTTAATTATTTTTTCACTAATTATAGTTGTTTTTTGTTTTTGAATGCGAATATAATGTTAATATTAAGATGAGATGAGTCATAGTTTAATCACTGCGGTTAGCAATTATCTAAAAGATTTTTAAGCGGAATAGGCTTATCGGGCACTTTTCCAAGAAGAAAGGAAGGAAGAGAATGAGGAGAAGGAGAATGAGGAAGAGGAGGAGGAGGAGAAGAAGAATGTATTACGTCATACAAAAGAATATTTAAAATAATGTAAAAATAATTTTTATATTAACAATTAAATTAATAAATATATATTTAAAATTTTTGACGAAGAGACACTTTAAAACAACTTCACCCTAAAAGTGCCAGATTGAGAATGACTAAATCAGCCGGTTAAATTCAAATATCCTTATCGCTCAAATTGAACATTAAAAATAAGATAAATAGATCAATTTTTTTAGGCCTGATCAGTATTTTCTTCTCTCTCTCTATAACGCGTATTGTTTACTTAAAATGATAGGGCTTCATTTTTTAAGAAAACAACAAACATCATTATGTAATGTATATGCAAGTACAAACGCACTACGATGTTGAAGTTTCACGTTATTACTATTATTATTATTATTCTGTTAACAGAAATATTTTTTTTTTTTAAAACAAAGTAAACTTAAAACATAAAATTTAAACTCAAGCACTATATATATATATATATATATATATATATATATATATATATATATATATATATATATATATATATATATATATATATATATATATATATATATATATATATATATATATATATTCTTTTATTATCATTATTATTATTACTATTATTATTATACGCACTTGATTTCCACGACTTACACAGATCATTCTATATCTAAAAAACTGACCCATCAATAATTGACTAGTGACTACAGGAGCGTCTTGTCAGTATTTATTTACTTACGCTCATATATATATATATATATATATATATATATATATATATATATATATATATATATATATATATATATATATATATATATATATAAGTGGTAGTTGGTAATGCAAAAACACAAATACAAAGATGCCCCTCCCTTACATAACACAGAATCATCCATCACATCACCTCTTTGAGAGACCTTTGGTCACGGCCGGCGGCCATCGCGGATTTCCTAAAAGCAGTGTGGCCCTTCCAATGAGGAAGGTCCAAGGGAAATAATTTCTGTAAAATTTCTATATATATATATATATATATATATATATATATATATATATATATATATATATATATATATATATATATATATATATATATATATATATATATATATATATATATATATATATATACACTTTTGCTCATTAATACACAGGCATTTAGGAAGGATGAAAGTCGGTAAATTTATATTCCTTAGCCCCCCCCCTCCCCCACATGTTAATATCAAGCCTAGCAGGATGTGGAAAAACGTTTTTATTATTAAACATATTGATATCTTTGAAACTCTACCCACTAAAATTATCTGCTGCTATAAAATCTAGCAAAAAGTTTAATGAGTTTAATAATGTAATGCATTTCCATAAAGGTATTTATGATAAAGTCACTTCAAGGTATATCGTGTCATAAAATAATTGTACTTAACTTATGTATAAATTAAATGAGAATATAGCTGAGACAATTACTGTTGATTCTCATCATATGAATATTTCTGTTTTTTATAACTGAAAATATCTTTCATAAAAATTGTTATATGAGACACGTATCATTAAACACTCAATACTTAATCTTATTTTAACAGCGAAGAAATAAGAGTGAAGTGAATATTCTTACAACACAGGTGTTCCCGACACAGCGTAAAGAATTTATAAAAAATATATGAAGAGATAACATCTAAGTCTCATGGTTATTTGTGGTGTAATCTCCATCCGAAGAACAAGCTTTGAGGACTGTTACGTACTAATATTCTACCTGATGAGAAGGCTGGTTAAAAAATACTTACCTATAATGGAAAAATTAAAAAAAAAACTGAAACAAAAATAAACGTCTGATAATCATGGAAGATGAAAAATTAACAAAATGTGCATGTGAGATTTACTTAAATATAATAAAATGAAGCATTCCTTTAGAAAACCTCAGAAAGTTAAATTACGTCGCCATAGAAACATCATTCGAAGACTTGCTCGTACAGTAAAAAAAAATATAAAACATAAAAAGAAGCTACTGCAAAAAAAGGCTATAGAGAGCTCATACCACTTCTTTTCTCTGTTCTTGGGACTTTATTATCTAAATTAGTTTCACAGTAATGAAGAAAGTCGTAGTAGTGCCCTTCACAGATTATGAGAAAATTAAACTTACATAAAACTAGCAGCAACCGTACAGCCTACACGATTCAAGAATTGAAAAATTAAAAATGAAAATGAAGTCTCGTATACTAAACTTAAATACGAATGTACATGAAAATGTGTTTTGTATCAAGAGGCAATAAATTATTAATAAACTTAAAAGAACTGCATCATCAAACGATATTAAATAATTCTAATGAGAAATCTACAGCATCATCTCCATCATTTACTACATACAGAAGACGTGTAAGAGAAAGGATTTCAGCATATATTAGAATAATGCCTGCCTACCAGATCTAGAAATAATGAAATTGCGTTACAATATTTTAAAAGAGCAGATGTCATGGAATGACTCAATAAAAAATTATTATTGATGGTAAGTTGGTTACAGGATCGAACATTGCTGATCTAATATCGGATCACACAAGAAAATGAAAGAAACCGCCTATAACAGGTTGGCCTAAAATTAAACAAGAACTTCAAGCTATTTCACTAAAAAGCTTAATATAAAACAAAGACGCTGATTTGGAAAACATCTCATATAACCATAGGCCTGAAATATCGACTCCGTCTACCTCTTTTGCTTCAGCCAGATCGAAAAGTAATAGTGTACACACCCCCTACCCCCAAAATAGGGGTTTAAGAAGAAAAGCATATATATATATATATATATAATATATAATATATATATATATATATATATATATATATATATATATATATATATATATATATTATATATATATATATACGTTACCTCGCCATTACATCTCATTATTCATTCTACATTCATAGAAGCAACATTCACTTTCTTCATCCCTCTAACTCTAGTTACTGCAAGACAGAGTTAGATCTCTTTTCTGAGAGCCTTATGCAGACTAGTGTGGATGAAATCAACTTTACTAGTATTAACCCTGTACACTCTATCACAAACATCGATGCTCTCTAGAGTTTAATATCCCTGGAACTTCGGATCAATACCCTGACCCTTCAAATTTTTTTTTTTAAACATTTAAAAGTGAAGTTAGTAAAGGCAAATGGAGGAACAGATCTCTCTAGCCCTGACGATCATCTTGTGTATCCTGAAACAAATTTTCTATACACTAGTGTATAGTGTTTTTTAATTGAAGTGTTTTTAAATGAAACATCTTTAGGTGCCTCATCATCAGGTTATCCTTACAGGAGCAATATTGAACACAATAAATTATTTAGAAGATGCAAAACAATTGCACCTTCTATCTTGAGGGTTTTACAATTTCAAAGATATTGAAAACATCAGGTCAAATGTTCTAAAAACAGACATAATACATACGAGTATTACGGGAGAATAAATGGTGACATAATTTCACAAGGAAGACTTATACTACTTTCTGTTGATACACATGTTACGACTCACAAGATCTACCGCTCCGTTTGCAATTAGTGCATTGAGTGCCTCTGATGCAACAACGAAAATTCCATTCCAGTTTTTGGATGTATATTTAAATGTAAGAAAAGTAAAATTATCTCCTCAGAAACATCTAGAGATAGAGAAATAGCAAAATATCTTATAAGGTTTGAAACAAATATTTTTAATTTCACTCAAGGACAATAAAACATCAGCGAAGAAATAAGAGTGAAGTGAATATTCTTACAACACAGGTGTTCCCGACACAGCGTAAAGAATTTATAAAAAATATATGAAGAGATAACATCTAAGTCTCATGGTTATTTGTGGTGTAATCTCCATCCGAAGAACAAGCTTAGAGGACTGTTACGTACTAATATTCTACCTGATGAGAAGGCTGGTTAAAAAATACTTACCTATAATGGAAAAATTAAAAAAAAACTGAAACAAAAATAAACGTCTGATAATCATGGAAGATGAAAAATTAACAAAATGTGCATGTGAGATTTACTTAAATATAATAAAATGAAGCATTCCTTTAGAAAACCTCAGAAAGTTAAATTACGTCGCCATAGAAACATCATTCGAAGACTTGCTCGTAAAGTAAAAAAAATATAAAACATAAAAAGAAGCTACTGCAAAAAAAGGCTATAGAGAGCTCATACCACTTCTTTTCTCTGTTCTTGGGACTTTATTATCTAAATTAGTTTCACAGTAATGAAGAAAGTCGTAGTAGTGCCCTTCACAGATTATGAGAAAATTAAACTTACATAAAACTAGCAGCAACCGTACAGCCTACACGATTCAAGAATTGAAAAATTAAAAATGAAAATGAAGTCTCGTATACTAAACTTAAATACGAATGTACATGAAAATGTGTTTTGTATCAAGAGGCAATAAATTATTAATAAACTTAAAAGAACTGCATCATCAAACGATATTAAATAATTCTAATGAGAAATCTACAGCATCATCTCCATCATTTACTACATACAGAAGACGTGTAAGAGAAAGGATTTCAGCATATATTAGAATAATGCCTGCCTACCAGATCTAGAAATAATGAAATTGCGTTACAATATTTTAAAAGAGCAGATGTCAAGGAATGACTCAATAAAAAATTATTATTGATGGTAAGTTGGTTACAGGATCGAACATTGCTGATCTAATATCGGATCACACAAGAAAATGAAAGAAACCGCCTATAACAGGTTGGCCTAAAATTAAACAAGAACTTCAAGCTATTTCACTAAAAAGCTTAATATAAAACAAAGACGCTGATTTGGAAAACATCTCATATAACCATAGGCCTGAAATATCGACTCCGTCTACCTCTTTTGCTTCAGCCAGATCGAAAAGTAATAGTGTACACACCCCCTACCCCCAAAATAGGGGTTTAAGAAGAAAAGCATATATATATATATATATATATATATATATATATATATATATATATATATATATATATATATATATATATATATATATATATATATATATATATACGTTACCTCGCCATTACATCTCATTATTCATTCTACATTCATAGAAGCAACATTCACTTTCTTCATCCCTCTAACTCTAGTTACTGCAAGACAGAGTTAGATCTCTTTTCTGAGAGCCTTATGCAGACTAGTGTGGATGAAATCAACTTTACTAGTATTAACCCTGTACACTCTATCACAAACATCGATGCTCCTCTAGAGTTTAATATCCCTGGAACTTCGGATCAATACCCTGACCCTTCAAATTTTTTTTTTAAACATTTAAAAGTGAAGTTAGTAAAGGCAAATGGAGGAACAGATCTCTCTAGCCCTGACGATCATCTTGTGTATCCTGAAACAAATTTTCTATACACTAGTGTATAGTGTTTTTTAATTGAAGTGTTTTTAAATGAAACATCTTTAGGTGCTTCATCATCAGGTTATCCTTACAGGAGCAATATTGAACACAATAAATTATTTAGAAGATGCAAAACAATTGCACCTTCTATCTTGAGGGTTTTACAATTTCAAAGATATTGAAAACATCAGGTCAAATGTTCTAAAAACAGACATAATACATACGAGTATTACGGGAGAATAAATGGTGACATAATTTCACAAGGAAGACTTATACTACTTTCTGTTGATACACATGTTACGACTCACAAGATCTACCGCTCCGTTTGCAATTAGTGCATTGAGTGCCTCTGATGCAACAACGAAAATTCCATTCCAGTTTTTGGATGTATATTTAAATGTAAGAAAAGTAAAATTATCTCCTCAGAAACATCTAGAGATAGAGAAATAGCAAAATATCTTATAAGGTTTGAAACAAATATTTTTAATTTCACTCAAGGACAATAAAACATCAGTATGCCGAATGTTATTAAGAGTAGTTTATCTCAGAAAGTTATAGTAGGCATTGTAGAACATGATGCATATTCAGGGAATTAAAAAAATCTCTTTTGGACATTTTGTACGCATTAGTCTTCATGTAAACGGTCAGGCTTATGGTCGTAATTATGAAATGTTATACAATGGCGATAATTCATTATGTTCGCGCTCATTTTACGATTTAATTTCAAACACTGTTTTTTGCAGTGATAGTGGGACAGGGTCTAATTTGAATTTGTATGTTGAAAACTATTTTATATGCTTACGACCTCACTGC
The DNA here is from genome assembly GCA_009176605.1 of Armadillidium nasatum. Lineage (NCBI taxonomy): Eukaryota > Metazoa > Arthropoda > Malacostraca > Isopoda > Armadillidiidae > Armadillidium > Armadillidium nasatum. The sequence continues at coordinate 15,259 of SEYY01000970.1, forward strand.
TGATCTTTCAGCTTACAATGATTCTCATCTCATTATTGTAAGAAAATGAACAATAGGACTAAGTTTAACTTTAGGTAAAGGTTTGACATCTTTCTCATTTCAGTGATTGTATATATGGAACACACTCAATTTGTTGAAATTGATAGGATAAGGAATATTATCTTGAATTGTTAAAAAATGGATGAGAAAGAGCTTCCATACGAATTTAGAAATGAAAAGAAATTTTAGGTGTCTTTGCCTCTGATGAGCTGATCTCTGTGAAAATGGATCCTGATACAGGACTTATTTTCATACATCACCAAGATCTATTAACGAGGAATATTTGTTTGTAAAAATAATATGTATTTTATCGACTCTCTGAAATTAATTTCATATTAGATCAGCATTATGTAAATAGATTTTTTAAATAACCTTAAATAAATAACCTTAAATAAATAGATTTTTTAAATAACCTTAAATAAATAACCTTAAATAAATAGATTTTTTAAATAACCTTAAAGCTCAAATTTATGTGGAGCTTATTCAATATATTTTTAAAAAACGTTTTAAACAATATATTGTTTGAAAAGATTATGAATGTATTTAATGCTTGGAACTTATATCTAAATGAGAAAGTTATTATAAACGAGCTATTAAAGGTAAAATAATTTTATTTTCATATATATATATATATATATATATATATATATATATATATATATATATATATATATATATATATATATATATATATATATATATATATATATATATATAATATACTTAGAAAATAAACAATGCAGATATATATATTATTTTTTCATGTCTTTGAATTATATTATAATATATATATATATATATATATATATATATATATATATATATATATATATATATATATATATATATATATATATATATATATATATATATATATAATATATATATATATATATATATATATATATATATATATATATATATATATATATATATATATATATATATATATATATATATATAATATAATCATATGCAGATATATATTTATTTTTCATGTCTTTGAATTTTATATTACGCAAATAATATATAATATATATATATATATATATATATATATATATATATATATATATATATATATATATATATATATATATATATATATATATATATATATATATATATATATCCTAATCATATTTTTGTTATCGATACAAAGTAAGCAGATTTTGAAAATAGAAAACAAGCTCTAACGACAAAACGTTACTGCTGCGGGGCTTATCTGTATTAATTCGCGAAAAAAAATGAGTCATATATATATATATATATATATATATATATATATATATATATATATATATATATATATATATATATATATATATATATATATATATATATATATAAAGCGAAAGCAAAAAAAAAAACTGATAAGACGCTCTTCTTTTGAGTCACTAAGTGATGATTTCGTCAGTTTTTTAGATAGAACGCTGTGGGTAAGTAAATCGTTGTTGTTGAGAATTTTACCTTTTCAAATAAAATAGAAAAGGTAAATTTGTAAATTATGTACAGATTTTTGGGTGTTTGGGATTTTTAACATACAAGCGCTTAAAATGTGTAGAAAACAACCAACCAACATTTTTCAGTATTAATATCTATTTAATTTCACGATGAAAAATGAGTCTAAAAAATATAGATTAGGCACACCAGTCACGAAGTGAGTCTTGAAGTCTTAAGTTGATTCGAACACAGTCGTAAAGTGAATCGAACGCAGTCAAAAAATTTGATTCTACAAAGGCTGTCGTGAATAGATTCGACACATCCCTAATTTATATTAGTTGATAAGTTATATCAATCTTTTGTATTGAAGTAGAGACATTACAGTTTTCAGTGTCTTTCAAGTTACTCGAGTTGTAAGTTATATCAGTTGAAAGAGTCGAAAGACTACAACGGTCGAAAGAAAAGAACTGTACACAGACTCTTCGTTTTCTTAATTACATATTTTGTGAAATTGTATATATGTATATAATATATTTTGAAAAAGATTTTAGGTAGACCTTCATGAATACCTAGAAGAATCGTGTTGTCCACCCTTCTGTGAGCTGTCGGGGAGGAGATGAGCTTCGCAAGATAACTCCATCAATTTCGTCATATTGACCAACAAAGGATTGTTTTGAGAATAAAGGTACGTTTCTCTCATAAACAGTGCTTGTGAGTTAAATGTTTTCTCAATTATAATATTTAATATTATTATCCTCGCACCTCAATCCCAAATAAAATAAAAGGATAGAACTTAAATTTATATTTGCTTAGGTGTATGAAACATTTCAATATTTCATTCTTCTTGCATATAGATTTAAATTGTTCATATTTTGTGCGAAGAATTGATAATTTATATTTTAAAATTTTGCACCTAAGCACAAATTTCCATGTTAACTAAAATATTACTCCATTTTATATTTAGTTCTATCTGGTGGCGAGAGGCTTGCTGAAGGGAAGCTGCACTGCCTTGCCTTCTACAAGGATCTTTTCCTTCGTATTCCGGGGAATTTTCCGAAGCATCACTACTGTTCAAATTATTTGTTTTCCTTTAAAAAGAATTTAAAGAAACTTTGGATGTTAATAAATTAATTTTTTCGGATATTCTTTGGAATTTTTCCTGCAGGTTATTTTTAAAATTTTTTTTCGCTACAGTTGTAATCAAGCGCTTATAATAATAATAATAAAAATAATTTGTTTATTATATTATATATATATATATATATATATAATATATATATATATATATATATATATATATATATATATATATATATATATATATATATATATATAGTGCTCGAGCTTAAAGTTTACTTTGTTTTAAAAAAGAATAAATATTTTTGGTAACAATAATAATAATAATAATAATATTAACGTGAAACTTCATTATCGTGGTGGGCTTGTACTTGCATATACATTACATGATGATGTTTGTTTGTTATTATCTTAAAAAATGAAGTCCATATCATTTTAAATAAACAATAAACGTTATAGAGAGAGAAGAAAATACCGATTAAGCCTAAAAAATTTGATCTATTTATCCTATCTTAAATGTTCAACTTGGGCGATAAGAGTATTTGAATTTAACCAGCTGATTTAGTCATTTTCGAATTGGTACTTGTTGGGTGAAGTCGTATTAAAGTTTCTCTGTTTTGAAAAAGGTAAATATATATTCATTATTAATTTAATTGTTAATATAAAAATTATTTTTACATATTTTAAATAAATAATTATACTTTTGTATGACGTAATATATTCGCCGCCATCCTCTTCTTCTTCTCCTTTCTTTTTTCCATATTTTCCCGAAAAGCTTAACCGGCTTAAAAATCGTTTTTATCGTTGCTAATCGCAATGATTTACATTTTTTGATCATTGCTAACCTTAATGATTAACCTTTGACTCATCTCATCTTAATATAAATATTATATTCGTATTCAACAACAAAAAGTAACAAAAATTCGATAAAAATTTAAAAAGTTGCAAACACTAACATCTTACTAAGTTCTAAAAATTTACTAAAAAAAATTAATATTATTATTCACCAACAAAAAATAACAATATTTAGTGAAAATTACATTATAATGCAGTAAAAATTGAAAAAAATTTGCATTGTTGCAAGTAATAACGACTTGTAACATTGATTATTTCTCAAATTGATCTAGTGATATTACTGCATTAGAGCTTTAGCACCTTTTTTCAGTAATTTTAGTAATTTTGGTGCTTTTTATCAATGTTGCAAATAATAACTTGCAACATTATTTCCCTTTAATGTTTTAGTATTTTAGTGTTTTACGCATTAGTACATTACTGTATTAATGATTTAGGACCTTTTAAAGCGTTTTTTTAAAATTAAAATTTTTATGCAATATTTTTTTTACCCTTTATGCCTATTTTACCCCCATGTACCTACCTTCCTGAGAAATTTTTTTTTTTCAATATTGCAATGTTGATCAATATTGATGGAGTGAGAGAAGTTGCTTTGCAACCTCCACTTTCGCTTCCTATACTACTCACAAGACATACTATTCTGAACTGTCCATTTGAACAATGGTAGACGCAATAACGCTATTACTCTCCGAAGGACCATAGGGTTGGACTGACACGGCGGGAAAAACATGTAGAGTCATCAGCTTCTAGTAGGAGAGGAATGGAGCATAAACTTATATATATATATATATATATATATATATATATATATATATATATATATATATATATATATATATATATATATATATATATATATATATATATATATATATATATATATATATATATATATATACATAAAAAAATAAAGCTAATGAGCCAAATTACAATCACAATTACAAGAGTTCTAAATGGCAAAAAAAAAGGCGTACAGGTAAATCTCGAATTTTGATTCGTTGAAAATGTAAGCGCCAAATGTAAGCAGGACACTCGATTGGGTCGATCAATAAAGTAAGGTGTTATGAGATAATAAATAATAAAAAGGAAATATCCATAAATACCTTACGTTCGATGTTTCTTCGAATTAAAATGATGATATACAAAGATTTGTAACAAGGATTAAAAATGATTTAAATTCATAATTAAGTGGAACACAGAACCTACGATTTCTAGCTGAAGCAACGGAATTGACGTCATAACCAAAAGGGTAACAGAAAAGAGATGCTAGTTCCTACCACACAATATTTAAAGAAAATCTAAAATTTCTTAAATCGTAATGTTTGAAATGTTTCAAAGAGGAATCAAGAACTTAATATAAATCCGCTTTTTATGTGCGGAAGAAACACAAATCATAGATTCACAAAGCAGAACTTTAACGTACTGTTAGATAGGTATGACTTTTTAAAGATTCACAGAAAGTATTGTAAAACAAAAGAGGAAATATATATATATATATATATATATATATATATATATATATATATATATATATATATATATATATATATATATATATATATATATATATATATATATATATATATATATATATATACCTGTGGGACGACAGAAATGTTGCTTCTTAAAGAATCCAATTCAGCCTTTCCAATGTCTTCTCCGTTTATAAGAATTTTTCCTTTTTGAGGTTCATAGAAGCGATATAAGAGTCTAATTATTGTTGATTTCCTATATATATATATATATATATATATATATATATATATATATATATATATATATATATATATATATATATATATATATATATATATATATATATATATATATATATATATATATATATATATATATATATGTTTCCTCCGGTGGGCAAAGGTCATTGAGGCCTACCTAATTCCACCGGAGTTGGGAAAGATCTATTATCATGGTCGATGGTTGCCGACGTGTCCAGATACACGGCGTTTGAAAGTATGCAAGTCAAATTTGAAGGGAGTGTGTTCCAGACTTTACCAGTAGAGTATATGTAAGACTGAGCATAGCGGTTAAGTCTGGGGTCGGATAGTTGGACAGAGAAAGGATAAGAATGTGTAGAAAGGCGTGTCGCACGAGCTCTTCTCAATGGAGGAGGTATGCGACGAGAGAGTTCAGAAGAGCAGTGTCCGTTGTAATAGCGATAGTAAAGAGAGAGTGACGCAACAATTCGACGGGCAGAAAGAGATTGGAGAGAGTTAGTAAGAGCAGGAGAGTTGATGAGACGAAATGCCCTTGACTCCACCTTCTCTAGGAGAGCTGTATGTGTGGAACCACCCCAGATATGGGAAGCATACTCCATACAGGGGCGAACAACACCCTATACAGAGCAAGCAACTGGGGTGGCGTGAAGCAATTCTGAAGGCGCCTCAGAACACCCAACCTCTTAGAAGCTTGTTTAGAAAGAGAAGTAATGTGATCTTTCCAAGAAAGATCACGAGAAAAAGAAACACCAAGAATATTTAGAACAGATGAAGGCTTGAGTTGTGTGTTTTCGAAGAAGATATCATAGTTGTGTGGAAGATTGTGTCGAGTGGAGAGATGAAGGAATTGAGTTTTTGAGGCATTCAAAACAACCATGTTTTCTCTGCCCTAATTTGAATTACGAGAAAGATTAGAGGTTAGTTGCTCCAAGGCTACCCTTCTCGAGTCTATCAACTGCTGTTGGGTGGGACGTTTTTCAAACTGGAAGGAATAATGAAGTGGGGAGTCATCTGCATAGGAGTGGATAGGAGATGAGGTGATAGAGAGAAGGTCATTAATGAAAAGTAGAAAAAGTGTTGGTGATAGGACAGAACTCTGAGGAACACCACTGTTAATAGATTTAAAGGATGAACGGTGGCTGTCTACAACAGCTGCTATAGAACGACCAGAAAGGAAATTAGCGAGAAGATCATAAATATATATATATATATATATATATATATATATATATATATATATATATATATATATATATATATATATATATATATATATATATATATATATGATGGTACAATTAACCGTCATCGGCAAATTCGGAATAGTTTTTTCACTTTTCATAGTCAATATTTTGCCAATTAATTTACATTAATTGGCTTATAAATATCTCTCTCAGTTACCTTCTACTAATGAGAGAGAAGAGTGAAATGGTGTTTAGTAGTGGGGGGTCAAATATACACTCCAAGACGAAATCGAATTACTCCAGAAACTGAAGAAGATTGTTCTGAATTTCAGTTTAAGAACACTAAATTTCAAGTACTAGAATTTTGCGTGTCTATGTTCTCATATGTTAAAAAATTGTAAAATCAATGTTCTGAAGACACAACAGAGTGTCCCACTTACTTTCGATCCCAAATATGTAATTATAGATATTAAAGTAATGGTTATAAGTTAATAAAATTTGAATTTAAACATCTTCAGTGAGTTCGTAAATCATTTGGATTGATGAGGAAATCCGTACTGGCTATTTTCAGCAGGATGGCGTCATTTGCCAAACGTCTAACGTCAGTATGCAAGAAAGTGAATCTTTCTTTGATGATCGGGTTATTTCCAAGAGATTATGACCACCAGGGTCGCTTTGCTTTACCTTATCCAGAAAGCATATCGCAACAAGCCATGTACAATCGTGCAACTAAAAGACAACATTTGACACTGTGACTCAAAATATGTTGGCGGCAACCTTAATAAAAGAAAGCGTATGGTCCCGATGGTATTCCTCCTGTGGTTCTCAAAACTTGTGCTTCCGAGCTTGCAACCTGCCTTGTAAACTATTCGTCTTTGTCTTTCTACTACAACCTTCCCTTCTTGCTGGAAACGTTGAAGTGGAGAGTGGAAGTGATCTGATGGGCCGGTTAGCTCTTCACCTCTCTTCCACTAGTAGAAATGTAGTGTTTTATTAGCTTCCATTTTTTTCACACATTATTGAAACTTTATCATGATAAACTAAAGTGTTTTTCTTCTTACAGAACATTGATGTAAAAGATTTTCATTGAATTTATTATTGTATTATTGAAAGTAAAAATTTTTTCTTTAGTAATATTATATATTTATGTTGACACTTAAAACTTAAGTGATAAAGTAGATCTCGTGTTTACCATTGAAATTGTGAAAATTAAAATTAATGAAAATATTGGATTTCCAATTGGTGTGAATAAGGTAAGGATATGTAAACATAAAGTGTGTGCACTAGTCATAATGAATTAAGTGAAACAGTTCTGCTATAATATATAATTAATATAAAGTGTAATTATTATTAAAAAATTTAATTTTAACAGAGTTTGCGCAGTCCGTCTAGGGAAGGACGTACATAAACTAATAAACCCTAAAGTGTTTTATTCATAACATTGAGGTACTTTATAAGACAAATATAATTATTATGTAATAATGTGATAAATAATTGTTATATATATGAAGTATTATAAAATATATATGTCTAATAAAATTATTATTATTTTTTTTAACGGTTTCTTTGAAGTTTTTCTTAAATTGGCTCGGAGTGGAGCACAGTAGTAATAAAAATCAATCTAACGCGGAAATTGACTTCGATTTGGTTGTCAAAGGATTGAAAGTGCAAGTTAAGCCCCACGATCATATTGTAGTTTTCTTCTTTTTACTGACCACTTCCTCTGTTTTTCTCATTCTCAGTTCTTGTGGCTTAAAGTTAGTAACCATTTTGCGAGCGCTTTCATGTCCGGTAGTTATCGGAGGATGGAGTAAAGGTCTTGTTGACCCCTAGTTGTCAAGTCAGTTTTGAAAGTTAAAAGAAAGAACTTATTTTCATATCTTTATTTAGGGAATTTATTTATTGGTATATTTTACGATATTTTCGTTCGTATAATTTTTGGAAAAACAATTCATTTCATTTTTGTTAAAATATTTAATCATTAACTTTAATAAATGTCACTGTATGAGAGCTTCATTAACCTGTGTTTGAACACATAAGTTGTGATCTTGATGTTGATAGTGAAGAGAATGTTTGATGGTTGATTGGATAGTACGGATCCTCGCAGTCAGTCGATATTCTTCTTTTCTTCTCTACGTTCGTCGTCCATTACAGTCCTGGAACACCATTCGCTAGGGGGTAAGTCACACTTCCTATTCTATTGTATACTGTAGGATGAATAGTAGGTAGGGCAAATCGGTTCGGGGCCAAGCGCCAAATTTCATGGAACATTTTAATGTATACTTGTCCCCTTACATATCTTTTTGACCCCTCATCATCTGCGTGCTTGCTTGGTGGGCAGCACTCTCCCCTACATATACATAAAAAATAAATTGGCGCCCGAACAGGGACGTCGAGCAACGCTTACGAGTGTGTGTGGAGCATCGTGTGGAGGAGAAATTCTGAGAAATCGGCCTAGGACAAAAAAAAATTGAAAGTAAAACGATCTTGTGAAAAAATAAATTGGCATAATAGCAGAGAACAAAGAAATAAATCTAAAGTAGAGAAAGAATAATAAGTGGTCAAGGTATAACTGAGTGTATACATGGTATAAAAGTCTTGTATGAATTATATTATCATACGTTTTCGCGGTCTAAACATTTTTTTCCTTCATAGAAACTGCCGATATAGAGTAACAAACTAAAAATATTGAATCATACATTTTATATTCTAATATTATTATTCATATATGAGCGCCTCTTGTAGACACTCATATATACGCTTCACAGGTGACACTGAAAAGTAAGCCATCCCTTATATTTATTTATAGATATAAGAAGTGTTGACTTAACTTTCCAGGAAAAAAATTTTTTTTCTGATTATATTATAACATTGAAAATGTCGGAATCGGAAATTGATCTGGAATCTTATTTGGCAATGACAGAAGTCAGTGTTTCAAGCGATACGGAGAAGACAATAGGTGCCAAGGTTGCAAGTGATGTGAAAGGAGCAGAAGGTGTAATCTCAGCCAAGGCTGTGACAGATATATTTGGAGATTTAGGAAAACATATGAAAGATTTAAACCATCAATTAAATCAAATTCGAGTTACAACTCCAACAACCCCAACGCAAGCTATGGAAGAAATATTTCTACTATACCTAAAGACGAAATTAGAAATACATTGACCACTACACATATACCAGAAATGAGCGTACGACAAAAGATGACTGTATTATTGCCTTTCGAAAGTAGAAGAACCCCTATAGTAAATTTCCCAGATGACTTTGCTAAATTAACTCAGGATACAAATATCAGAACTGTAACAACTTCTACAGTATCCCATAGTTTATATACTCAAACTCCTACTACTACCTTAAATGTAGGATATGGACAACCATATCAACCGCATAAACCAACATTTCCGTCACATCAGTATGCACTAATTACGTGTCAGACGACATATCAACCGACATATTCGATACCTCAACAAACTGTATATCAACCTTATGTGCCACCAAATGTGAATAGTTTTGTACCGATGGAACCAAGTATGATAGCCCAACATCAATTAGACAGGTATTCAACAACAGTTGTCGTTACTGACCCAAACAGTGTCTTTGTTAACAGTTTTAGTCAATAATTCCTAAAAACCCAAAGTCTTAGAACCAAAGTTTTCAGTTATGAAAAAGAGCATAATTTGCACAAATTTTTGTAACAATTTGAAAAATATTGTAGCAACAAATATCCGCAGAGCCAAGATCAATGGGTAAGACTTATGGAAAATTATTTATCTGGTAAATTCCTATGATTATACACTGTAGTGACTAAAGCAGTAACAGATTACCTTACGGTAAAACAAGTTCTTATCAGGTGGTATAATCAAGAGAAGAAAAAGAGAAATGAAAACAAATTAAGAGCCTATCATTCCGCAAAAGGACAACCTGGAGAGGAAGTAAATCTATTCGCTCTAAGGTGGAACAATTAGGATGTCAGGCATTTCCTGGTGTAAACATGCGAGAGCCTGAATCTCTGAGAACAGTTTTCATGTTAAGTCTACCTTTGAATGTTCAGAGAAAACTCAGAGAATACATTATTCAAAATAAAATAAACACACAAACCAGACAATGATTCAGTGCGTTCATTATATAGAGAACCGGGGAAGAGCGGTCAAACAATACAACATGAATCTCAAGAGTCTGATATAGAAGTAATTCAGATTGACACTATAATTCCACAGACTACATGGAGTGAAACTTTAAAACGAGGATTACTCCAGAAACCCAAATGGTTAATAAATCATTACCCAACACCTCACAGAATAATAATAAAAACAGAACAATGAATAACAACCACAATAACTGCATGATTGATGATAGCCAGAACACAAAAGTGAGGAACGAATTCTCTCGTGTTGGCAATTCTTGTAGCTATTGTGGATTCGGAGGACATGTACAGTCGTAAACTGAAGTTCGTTCCTGTTAAGCTGGAAATAAATATTTATATAAAATGGGGATCATTTCAGATTCAGCCAAATCACAGTTCAATTAAGCCCCGCTCAATGTTTTTATTTTCTTTTTATTCAAAATAGAGCTTTTATGAAATGATTTCCATTTTATATAAGTATTTATTTCCAGCCTAATAGGAACGAACTTCTGTTGACGACTGTACATACCGAATGCTACAAAAAGCTAGGAATTTGTAGTTACTGTAAAAAGAAAGGCCACATCAGTAGAGATTGTTGGAATAAAAATAACGGAAATACACCTTCAACAGGAGATAAGGTTTATGAATGTCCATTTTGTTGTGAAAACCACCTTGGCATCAATTGCCAGTTACAGAATCGAAATAAAGAGAATCAGATGTCGAGGGAGACAATGAATCAGAATCAAGATACTCCTAATCGAAATCGAAACACAACACTTTTACCACAAAGATCACCAAACCAAAACATTCGAACTTTCAAAAACTCCAAGTTACAAATGACCCTTGGGCAGCTCAAGGAGCTAGACCTAAGGATCGTTTCATAGACGATTGCCAAATGTGTGGGAATTCCCATTCCACAGGTAGTTGTTCGGAGGATGCGGGAAACGTAAACACTCCGCAATGATGGGCCATACTGTGAAGAAATTATTGACTCCGGATACTTTGTTGGCTCAAAAGACAATTGTGGAATCAGAATCTATAGAGATAAATGGACTCGGACTTGGACTTGACAAAGAACTTGGTACTTGGCCTGGAATTGGACTCCATTGTGATAATCAATCAAAGAATTTTAAAAAACCTTCGAAAATCATGACAAAATATGTCAAGCTGATATAGATCACTTGATAGTAAATATTTCTTCTGAACTCTGGTGAGGGATTTGTGGTATGCATGATTGATACGGGAGCAGGTGTTAGTTTATTGAGTGAAGGAGCTGCACATCAATTCCCTCCATTACAACCTCAATTATCCGATGAAGTTAGAGCACTAAAGGGATTTGGCCATAAAAAAAGAGATCCCCATAAAATTTTACGTAGAAACTTCTGTTGTTTTTGATAGTGGGTTTATTTCAAAACCTATTAAAATTTTATTTGGTTCCATTAGAACTTATGACGTATAATGCTGTTTTAGGAGCTGTCGATCTTAAAGATAAAGGATTAGTCCCAGATCTCACAAGAAGAGAATTATTACATAGATCTAATAATACCTTCAGTATTGTTGGAAAAGACATAGGCTTAACAATCCCATATTTTAATTATTTAATACCTAAGGTCACAGTAATTCCACCTTATACATGTCAATTAGGAGCCATTAGTATTCCTTCTTTGAAAGATAATTACAGGGAGATTAACCCTTTTGAATTTGTAGGAATTTCCCATCCTTGTTTAAATATCATTCCGGGTATAATAGATAATAAATCCACTGATGTATGTGTAGCTGTTCTTAATCCCTCTGAGAAGGAACAGTATATACGAAAGAACACTGTGATAGGACACATTAATGAAATTAGGTATTCCAATAACACAGAATCATTACAGTAAAATTTAATAGGGGAGGAAATTGATCCAGTAAGTTACTGGACCATTGAAAAATTAGACACAGAATTTGAATTACATAACTTACCACTGTCCACTGAACAACACGAAAAATTGATTTCAGTCCTACTGAAATATCCTCATGTATTTAGTACTGGGGATAATGAAGTCGGACTAGCACAGAATATTACACACACAAACGAGCTAGAGACGGATAAACCTGTCCGAATTCCTGTAAGGCGGTTTCAGGGACCATTAGAACAGGAAATAGAACGGGAGCGTGCTGACCTTTTAGAAAGTAACATTATACATCCTAGCAAATCACCGTATTCAGCCCCGTTAGTACCAATAAGGAAACCTGATGGTTCCTTGAGACTTTGCATAGATTACCGTAAATTAAACAGTGTTACCAAAGGAGATTCATTTCCCTTACCAAATTTAATCGACATGATTTACAACATGTATGGTAACACTTTCTTTACTACCATTGATCTCATCAAGGGTTATTATCAGGTCGCAATAGACCCTGACAGTAAAGAAAACTGCATTCTCCACACTTTTTGGGCAATATGAGTATTTAAAGATGCCCTTTGGAGTCAAAAATGGACCTGCCACATTCCAGCGTGGAATGATGATCGCTTTGGCTGGATTGCCCTGGAACAAAGTGATGGTCTATTTAGACATTATTATTCTCGGAAATTATTTTCAGGACCATATCAACTCGTCAGAAAAAGTCCTTAATGGCATTAGGTTCAAATGGATATAAACTCCGACCAAAGAAAACTAGACTATGCAGATCCTAGGTTGAATTTCTAGGTCATAGAATATCTAATAAAGGTATACAACCCTTAGAGAAAAATTTAAAAGGAGCACTAAAATTCCTAATTCCTACCACAGTAAAACAATTGAGGCAATTTTTAGGTATGGTAAATTTTTAACGACGCCATATACCTAACTGTTCACAAATTGCCCAACCACTATCAGCACAGACAGGGGGGGGAAACATTTACATGGACAAAAGTGCCAGACTGCCTTCAAGGCTTTAAAAGCAGCCTTAGTTAACCCTACCTTGTTGGGTTTTCCCGATTACACTCCAACGGCTTCACCTTTGGAGTTGTATGTTGACGCCTCCAATGTAGGAGCTGGTGCTTCTTTGTCGCAAAAACAGAATGGGTACACAGACCTATCGCATACATATCCATCATGTTCAGTGGACCTCATAAAAACTACAGTACAATAGACAAGGAACTGACTGCCTTGCGATGGGCAGTTAAGTCCATTAAAGCATCCTAAGAGGAGTTAGATTTGTAATATACACTAATCATCAGCCCCTAATATACCTACAAAATATGAGTATGGTGGATGGAAGGGTGGCCCGTATCTGGGAGGAACTGAATGAATATAATTTTGAGATTAGGCATATCACAGGAAAGGGAAATATAATTGCCGATACTTTGTCGAGGTCATCGGTACCTGATGATTCCCAAATAATAGAACCAGACACAAATTCCAAATCTTGTGATTATATACCTAGTGGGTTTAACATTATTGTTGTTCCGGGGTGTGGAGATGCGCTCTTCAAGTGTTTCTCCTTGTTTATATATGGAACAATGGAAAATCACTTGGAAATACGAGTAACTGCAGTGAATGAACTTATGAAACACATAGGTAAATACGAACTGCAAAACAGTAATATCAGAAAAAGATTAAGATTAATGACACATGGAGGGAAAGTACCTATATCAGAAGTTATTGATGCTTTCTGTAACTTATTTACAAGTAGAGTAAAAGTTTATTACGATGATGATAAACCCATAGTCCATGGATCCCACTTTGTCGATCGTGTTTGCAGGTTGAAATGTCTTGAGGGTATTCATTATAATTACTTAGAACCCATCTCTGCTGCACAATTTGATACAAATGAAATCCTCACAAAAACTAATGAAATAATTCCTACATATGGAGATATAGAGGAGTCCCATCATAACATTTGTGAGTTGGACATCATGAATGATCAGAATGAGGATTATGTAATTAAATCTTTAAAACAACAGGTGTCCTTGAAAGTTCCATTGTAAATGATATATTGTAGCATTGCCGTGAGGACCCCCAAGCGAACCAATATGTGATATCATTTCCAATGTTCCAATCTTCAACGTTTCAAAAGAGTCGCTGTAGTAACATTATTGAGCAGGCGCTGAGTAAAATAACGGAATCAGAATCGGAAAACGAGTTTTCTGGATTTGAGAATCAAAATCATAGACGAAAATCTAGCTCAGATTATAGTGACATACCAAATCTTGAATTGGATGACTCTTCTTTAATGGACAATTATGTACCAAGAAGAATGAGTTCACCTAGAAAGGTATCAGTTCTTTTAGATCCTTTAGAGCAGGAAAGATTAGAAGAGAACTTGAGTGAAGGAGAAGAAAGAGTGAGTCCTACTAGTAAGAGATTACACTCAATCATAGAAGAATCTTCAAATGAATTTGAAGAAGAAATTACACGATCCCATAGTAGATTGATGAGATTCTTAGCAGAAAATTATCAAATCACAGAGATGGCAACAGTTGACAATGTTGATGACTTATCACCATCTTATTCAGTAGAAGGAGAGTTAATCCTAAAACAGAAAGTCAGTCGAAGGAGAAGTTTAACTGGAGGATCAATAGTTGAAAGCACACCTAAATTAATTATTGAAACACCTGTTAGGAGACCTGATACAAGATTCAGGGGAGTAGTAACAGAATACTCTAACGTAAAGGATACACCATTGGAATGGAGAAAGAAAGGAAAACCTTAAAACGTAATGACATAATCAAAAAGTTTACTGTTATACTAATACACACTAAACTTGGAATCGGAATCATGAACTGTACAATGTACTCAAAGAAATATATTACTTTTGATATAAAAATTCACCCTGAAAACCTTTTTCCAGTCAGTTTCCGTAAAAAATGTTAATGAATGAAGTTTATAATAAGCTCATCTAAGAATAAGATTAAGATTAGATTAAGATTACGATTAAATAAGTTAAAGCCTTTCATGTTACCTTTGATTTAATAATCTAATTTTGCTCTTAAGATTAAATTAATGTTCTTAGAAAGATATGTTATTTCTTTTTGCTTTCGCTAATAATTAAAATTAAATTGATTTTTGCCTTAATGCTTCAGCTTACCTCCGTAATTAATTTAAGAATTTTCATAGTTATTCAGAATAGTTCATAATTGATTTTTTATTTTTTTATTATTTTATAATGTACCCTGATCTCTGGTCTTACTGGACGTGTTGTGCGTGCTGTGGTTTCCGATTGAGAGCCATGGAAGAACCGAGATTTTGGGAAGAGTATTTTTTTTACTAATACGCTGTCCGAGTCTATTTTCTTTTCAGACCATGGCAAGTAGTTCGAAAAGGATGGTAAATTTATTCGCCGTCGGTAGTTCTGAAGTCAGAATATTTTATGACGGAAGAGAGCACTTGCGTGAAGTATACAATATAAACGTGCAAGTGGAATATCGGCCTGGAGTTGTCTTGGATGAGTGTTTGGCTCAAATTAAAAAGAAAATGAAACCTAACACTCATATAATAAAAATCATTTGGGCATTAACACCCTTTTGGTGGAAGAGAGAATACATCAGATCAAAAGGGAAAAGAGAAATATCTGTGTTTCGACCCGCTTGATTTAGACGTTTCTCTTGATCCTATCCCCGGACTCATGAACAATATCATGAGATATGTATATTCAGTAAATTCATCATTGTGAAGTGTATGTCAATTCCAGCAATCAAAGACATGTACTAAATTTAATCAAACTCTAATTGTAAGGAACTGGGGAATTGAATACAAAAACTATTTGAAAACCGATAAGCTCGGAATGGAACCAATGCAACATCCACGCCATTCGGATGTATCACATGTTTCGAAATCTGCTGAGAAATGAATACCATTGGGAAGATAAAAAGTTGATATATGGAAATGGTGCTCTTAATCTTTATATTGAACATCTAGCACATAAAAGCACACATCCACTAGTCTTTGTTCCCCATAAAGCTTTCTTACGAAAAGAACATCCTTCGTTAGATTCTGATCTCTTACCTGATGGGTTGCATGGAAACCAACAATTTTTAAAGTATTATCTGATGGATAATAAGAAAATCTTTCTAAATTTTTGGACACCAAATGAGCCAACTTCTGTACCACCACAGACGCCTCCAAGGAAGCGACAACAGAAATTGTTATTAGGAGATGGCCTAGGTGAACCTTATCAACATCTCAGAACTACAACTCCTACCGATAATCAAAACGAAATATCGCCAACCCCGGATCGCGTGGGCGAAATATTGTATAAATTTGTAGATATTTCACAACCATCAACGTCTAGGGATGGTTTAGTAGAAACACCTACGCCTAGTGTAGGTAAGGCGTAATTCCTCACACACCATACAACCAAACTGCATAAGTACCCTGTGTAATACATGTACCTAATTCTTTTACTAACTCCACTGTCCTTTCCTTCTTGTGGTGGTTATGGGTATAGTAGTAGTCACGCCACCCCTCATGATGTAAGATTGAACATGGAAAGAGATGCAAATGTCCATGCTCTTATAAGAGAATTCTTAGAGGATAGAAGGAGAAGGGGGCAAGGTGAGAAAAGAAAACAGATGGAAGATTTGGATTCCATAATTAGAGTTGCTCTGTATGTGCTGGAGGTGGTGAAGAAAACGAAAAGAATTAGGAGGGGGTTTCCCTTTGGTGGGGGGGGGGCGTGAAGTGGATATATATATATATATATATATATATATATATATATATATATATATATATATATATATATATATATATATATATATATATATATATATATATATATATATATATATATTCTCTCTGGAAGAGTTTTCACCCTGTCAGTGGGACCATCATATTTTGCTATCTGCTCTTAAAAGTTCCTCTCCAAGAGTGCTCTAAAAATGATCATGTTTTTCGGCTCGTTGGTTTCAGTACCAGTCCTTTAATTTTATATAAACTCCGAGGTAGGGTTTCTCCCTTTCAATGTGACTAATATTTTCTCGCTCTAACCTCTCCTCTAAACACTTTCTCAAAGAGCTCCCCAGATCAAGCATATTGGAGCTGTCATTTCCATGTTGTTACAAGCAGTAAGCAAAAATTATGGGACCAGGTTGCTAATCCTGATATATATATATATATATATATATATATATATATATATATATATATATATATATATATATATATATATATATATATATATATATATATATATATATATATATATATCCTCTGGTGAATAAAGGTCAGAACACTACCAAATTCCATCAGAATTGGGGAAATACCGGAAGTCTGGTCAAACTCCACCAGAGTTTCGGGAAGTCAGATTCATAGCCAGTTAATGTACGACATGTCTTGATACACAGAGTTCCAAAGTGTGCAAGTCAAAGGAAATTGTTAAAATAGATAAAGGGAGTGTGCTTCGAATTTTACCAGGTGAATACATGTAAAATTGAGCATACATGTTAAGTCTGTTGTTAGAGATTTGGACAGAGAAAGGTGGAGACAGTGTAGAAAAGCGTGTAGCTCGAGCCCTTCTTCAGTGGAGAATAGTACAGTAATAGAGAACGTATAGAGAGAATGACACAACAATTCGATTGGCAGAAAGAGACTAGAAAAAATTAGTGAGCATAAGTTAAGACGAAAAGTACTAGACTTCACCTTTTCAAGGAAAGCTGCATGAGCTGGACCATATTACTTTTGTAGGTTACATATTAGATTCTATACTTTTTGCTAACTACTTCCCTTTCACATTCTTGGGCATATCACACTCGAGATGTGACTCATACTTCATAAAAGGGGCGAACAACACCCCTATAAAGAGAAAGAGGAAGTAACTCTGGTAATGTGAAAAAATTACAAAGGCGCCTCAGAACACCCAACCTCATGGAAGCTTATTTAGAAAGAGAAGTAATGTGTTCTTTGTGTGTTTTCGAAGATGTCATAGTTGTGTTGAGTATAGAGATGGAGTAATTGAATTTCTGAGGCATTGAAAATAACCTCATTTTCACTATTCCAGATTGAAATACGAGAAAGGTCAAGAGGTAAGTTGCTCATGGCCACCATTATTGCATCAATTAACTACCGAAGGGAGTGGCGTCTTTCAATTAGCATAGGAGTGGACACGTGATTAATTGAGAGAAAGTCTTGAATGAAAAATAGAAAAAGAGATGGAGTTAGGACAGATCAGGGTTGGTGATTTTTTTGATTTTTTTAAAAAAATCAAAAAAATCAAAAAATCAATGATTTTTTTTTTTTTTTTTTTTTTTTTTTTTTTTTTTTTTTTTTTTTTTTTTTTTTTTTTTTTTTTTTTTTTTTTTTTTTATTTTGTCATATTTTTTAATACATAATGATATAACAGATATATTAGTTCCTTCTTACTGTGTTAAAAAACTTTAAAGTAGTTTATATATTAGAAATATAACTTCCTTAATATTTGGTTCAAGATTTCATATAGGGTAATACAAGAATCTGATCTTCATTAATATAATTTATCCAATATAGAACTGTTAGAGTTTAGAATTCCTAATATATATTCAATCAAATCTTCAACAAAATTTTATTGAGCTTTAATCTAATGCAATTTGAGGTTATAGACAAAAGAGAAAACAGAAAAGACAATTCCTTTTAGTTTTCAACCATTTAAATTTTTATACATTATAAGAAAACAATATTCCTCTATATAAATTATAAAAGAAAGAAAATTTAAGCACTTTTGATGCATAATCATTAATCCATAAATTAAATACATAACTTGCAAAATATATATATATATATATATATAATAATATATATAATATATATATATATATATATAATATATATATATATATATATATATATATATATATATATATATATATATATATATATATATATAAAGTTATGTATTTAATTTATGGATTAATGATTATGCATCAAAAGTGCTTAAATTTTCTTTCTTTTATAATTTATATAGAGGAATATTGTTTTCTTATAATGTTGTATAAAAATTTAAATGGTTGAAACTTAAAAGGAATTGTCTTTTCTGTTTTCTCTTTTGTCTATAACCTCAAATTGCATTAGATTAAAGCTCAATAAAATTTTGTTGAAGATTTGATTGAATATATATTAGGAATTCTAAACTCTAACAGTTCTATATTGGATAAATTATATTAATGAAGATCAGATTCTTGTATTACCCTATATGAAATCTTGAACCAAATATTAAGGAAGTTATATTTCTAATATATAAACTACTTTAAAGTTTTTTAACACAGTAAGAAGGAACTAATATATCTGTTATATCATTATGTATCAAAAAATATGACAAAATAAAACAAATAAAAAAAAAACAGTTTTATTATTTTTTTAAAAAATCATCAAAAAAATCAAAAAAATCATGATTTTTTCATAAAAAAATCAATTGATTTAATCAACTGATTAAATCAATTTGATTTAATCAATGCCAACCCTGGGACAGATCCATGAGGAATACCACTATTAATAGTTTTATATGAAGAAATGTGGTAGTCTAAAACAGCTGCAGTCTAAAATGACTGGAAAGAGAATCAGAGAGGATAAGTTCGGAAATAGTGAAGTTTAAAAATTAAAGATTTGCGCAACACTCTATCGGGGGCTTTCAATATGTTTAGCGCGACAACAAAAGATTTATTAAATGCCAAAGAGAGGAGGGCAAAAGATTCAGAGAGAAGGAAAGAAAATCGCCAGTAGAACTTTTTTTTACCAAAACCATACTGGCGATCAAGGATAAGATTAGAAGAATTGAAATTTTTCCAACTCTTAACAAGAAACTTTAGAAATAATGGAGGGTGAAGAAATGAGATGGTAGTTGAAGGGCTGGAGAGGTCCCCCTTTTTCGGCACATGCTAAATGAGAGAACGTTTCCAGCAAGGAGGGAAGGTTGAAGTAGAAAGACAGACAAAATATTTTGCCAAAGAAGGGTGCTAGCTAAAATGTACAAATTTTGAGAATCACACGAGAGAAATCATCAGTACAGTATCCTTTCTTAGTGTAAAGCTTAGAGAGAACAGGAATGGACTTCTTTAAAAGAAATTACAATTTAGACATAAATGCGTTAGGGGGGAGGGTTGAATGAGGAGGTATAATTCCGAAATTATCTAATGATGAATCAGTGGCAAAAGTCTGAGCAAAAAGTTCAGTTTTTGAAGAAGATAAAACGGCAATTGTGCTGAAAGAAAATACTAACAGAGGGAGAGGAATAGGCAAAGTTTTTGTTGACATGTTTTGCAAACTCCCTGAAAGAGAAGAATAGGAGATAGGAACATTATTGCATTTTGTACTGAGAAATGAGTTTTTGGTGTTACAAAGAACAAGAGCAAATTCTGCCAGATTTTGAGATGAAATTTAAATTGAACGATTTTCTGAAGTTTGAAAACAACGGAAATTCCTGAAGGCAGCATCCATGCTACAAATAGTACGAAAATAAGCAGAGTTAAACCAAGGTTTGTATGGTTTAGTAGAAGGGAAAGATTACAGAATGTAGTCTCCATGCCACAGTGAATCTCCTCAGTAACAAGCTCTGCACAAGTATAGGGATTCCTCCCATGGAAACGAAAATCATCTTACAGAAAATCAAAGTACGACCGAAAGTCCAACAAGCTTGAGTATCTAAATGTCACAAAAGTTTCCTCGAAATACGAGGGAGTCTTTCTTGAGAAAGACTTGAAAAGATAGAAGAGAAAACAGAGATAAGAAAGCGATCGGAAGAACCCAGATGAGGACAGAGTTTGACAGTATAAGTAGAAGGATTAGAAGTTAAATAAAAGGTCTACATGTTTGGTTTAACTCCAAGACGATCAGGGATACTAGTAGGGAGCTGCACCCACTACTCAAGGTCGCTTTAGATGGAGAATTGAAAGGCACGCTCATCGGCTGAATCATGAAAACTAGAAGAAAGTCATTGGCGGCAGTGAACACTGAAATCACCAAAAATGATAATTTTTGAGAAAGGAGAAGAAGAAAGAATGTTTAATGCTTTGAAGTTTAGATAGTCTAAGAATTTAGGATATTCAGTAAATTAGGAAAAACAAAACAAATGAATTTAAATGAAGTATGGCAAGAGAGCTTTAGTCACAATGTAAAAAAAATCAGAAGACTCCAGATAGAGACATGAGAGTAAACAAAATTGTAGCGCACATATGAATAACAACCTCCTTTGTCTGAAAATTGTACATAGAGACAGTAAGAGGAAACGGAAAATGGTTTGCTATCAGAATGTTCAAACATCTGAGCTTCTGTCAAGAATAAGAGGATAAGAGGTTAAGTCAAAAAGAAGAGAGGTGTTGTTCCACAAAATGTAAATTGTATTGAAGACTGTGAATGCTGCAGAAATTAATGAAGGAAATAGATAATGCACTAGGGCAAGTCGAATGCAAAGTCTTGGTGGCACCAACCCTATTTCACCTATCAATAGTTTTGTTTAGCAATGTGACTATAAAATAACTAGGTATTACAGATTTTCAATCTGGTTGCAACCTTTATGAGTTCAGTAAAAAATTTGGTATCGGTATAGGAACTCGGTATTGGTAAATTTAGAGGTATCAGTATTGGGTGGTTAAAAATTATTGGTATCAGTATCGGTTAAAATAATTTTGGTATCGCTCCATCACTAATATATATATATATATATATATATATATATATATATATATATATATATATATATATATATATATATATATATATATATATATATATATATATATATATATATATATATATATATATATATATCCTCCGGTGGGTAAAGGACAGAGGCCTACCAAATTCCGCCGGACCCGGGAAAGATCTATTTCATGGTCGATGGAGGCCGACGTGTCCAGATACACGGCGTTTCAAAGTATGCAAGTCAAAGGAAGTTGGGAAAATAGATGAAGGGAGTGTGTTCCAGACTTTACCAGTAGAGTATATGTAAGACTGAACATAGCGGTTAAGTCTGGGGTCGGACACAGTTGGACACCTCCAATCCTCATAACTTTATTCTTCGCTGGATTGAATTTCAATCTCGTGTTTGCACATTTCCCTTCAATTTCTCTCCTCAATGGAGGAGGTATGCGACGAGAGAGTTCAGAAGAGCAGTGTCTGTTGTAATAGCGATAGTAAAGAGAGAGTGACGCAATAATTCGACGGGCAGAAAGAGATTGGAGAGAGCTAGTAAGAGCAGGAGAGTTGATGAGACGAAATGCCCTAGACTCCACCTTCTCTAGGAGAGCTGTGTGTGTGTGGAACCACCCCAGATGTGCGAAGCGTACTCCATACAGGGGCGAACAGCACCCCTATACAGAGCAAGCAACTGGGGTGGCGTGAAGTAATTCTATATATATAATATATATATGGAATATATATATATATATACATATATTATATATGTATATTCTATATATATTTTATATATATATATATTTATATATATATATATAGTAAATTGAGGCGCTTCTCTTAAGCCTAATTTTTATTATGAATAATAGAGCAAAAAATGAATGCAACATTTATTTACATCTTAAGAAAATTATATAAATAAGTTAAAGTCGACGTTTCGATCACTACTGTGATCATCATCAGGACACTGAAAATTGAAAGAATGAACACATATGTAACAAAAACACATACAAAAATAACAATAATGACAACAATAAAAATAACACTAATAAAACTAACACTTTGTTATTACTATTAGTGTTATTTTTATTGTTGTCATTATTGTTATTTTTGTATGTGTTTTTGTTACATATGTGTTCATTCTTTCAATTTTCAGTGTCCTGATGATGATCACAGTAGTGATCGAAACGTCGACTTTAACTTATTTATATAATTTTCTTAAGATGTAAATAAATGTTGCATTCATTTTTTGCTCTATTATTCATAATATATATATATATAGGCTATATATATATATATATATATATATATATATATATATATATATATATATATATATATATATATATATATATATATATATATATATATATATATATATATATATATATATTAGTGATGGATCGGATGTCATATTTTCCAATTTGCGGATGCGGATGTTGAATTTTCGAAAGTGCGGATGCGGAAAGTGCGGATGCGGATTTTGAATTTTCGAAAAGTTCGGATGCGGATGCGGATGTTAATTTTGATGAGGATGCGGATGCGGATGCGGATGTTAATTTTGATGAGGATGCGGATGCGGATGTTAATTTTATATATATATATATATATATATATATATATATATATATATATATATATATATATATATATATATATATATATATATATATATTTCACTATCACCTTTCCCACTTTCGTGAGGTGGTGCCCGCCACAATTCCCTTACAAACATAACTATTCTTACCTTTCAATGCTTTCACCACCTCCCTCCATCTCTGTCTCCACAAATCTTCTACCCTCGTCTAAACTCAAATTCCTTCCATCAAAATCACTCTCACTCCATCCATCCATCTCCACTTCGGCCTTCCCCTCCCCCTACCCTTCCCCTATCTACATCGAATCTACGTACCTTGCCAACCATTCTTTTCTCTTTCATTCTTCACATATGTCCAAACCATTTTAGCACATCCTCCTCCTCTCTATCAATTACACCCTTCTTCCATTTACACATCTCCCTTATTCTTTCATTTCTAATCCTATCAATCCTTCTCAATTTATATATCGCTCTCAAATCTTTCATCTCAAAGATATTGAAACTTTTTCTCGACCGAGCACTTATCGTCTATGTTTCACACACATACAATACAGAAGGTGAACACATACATTCAAACATTCTTTTCTTTATTTCTTTCGAAATTTTTCCTTTCTTCCATACTTTTCTTAGACCCCCCAATACTTTCATTCCTTCTACCACTCTATTTTTTATTCCTTTTTCCGTCCCACCCTTACCTTCCACCCAACATTACTAGATATTTGAATTCATTCACCTCCTCAAGTTTCCATTCTCACACTTCTACAAACCAATTCCTCCCTCCACATTTCCTCATCCCCACCTCCAATCCTCATAACTTTATTCTTCGCTGGATTGAATTTCAATCTCGTGTTTGCACATTTCCCTTCAAACTTTCTCTCACAAGTATTCTCATCTTTTCTCCAGATTCTGCCACCAACACATGCCGCATCATCTGCAAAAAGTAAAACATTCACTTCACATTCACCCTCCATATTTCTCAACGTAATACTCTTCCCTTCTCTCTCCATTTTTCTAAGTAAACCATTCATCAATAGATTAAATAACATGGAGATATTACACACCCTTGTCTCAATACCACTCCTATGCTAAACCAATCCGATAGTTCTCTCTTCACCCTCATTCTTGATCTACAATTCGCATATATATATATATATATATATATATATATATATATATATATATATATATATATATATATATATATATATATATATATATATATATATATATATATATATATATATTAGTGATGGATCGGATGTCATATTTTCTAATTTGCGGATGCGGATGTCCAATTTTTGAAAGTGCGGATGCGGATGCGGATGTTGAATTTTTGAAAAGTGCGGATGCGGATGCGGATGCGGATGTTGATTTTTGTGCGGATGCTCCGCATCCTCGCATGCGGATGCGGATGCGGATGCCATCACTAATATATATATATATATATATATATATATATATATATATATATATATATATATATATATATATATATATATATATATATATATATATATATATATATATATATATATATATATATATATATATATATATATATATATATATATATATATATATATATATATATATATATATATATATATATATATATATATATATATATATATATATATATATATATATATATATATATATATATATATATATATATATATATATATATATATATATATATATATATATATATATATATATATATATATATATATATATATATATATATATATATATATATATATATATATATATATATATATATATATATATATATATATATAGTATATATATATATATATATATATATATATATATATATATATATATATATATATATATATATATATATATATATATATATATATATATATATATATATATATATATATATATATATATATATATATATATATATATATATATATATAGGGTGGTTAAATTTTAAGGGCCGATGTTGATTTTGAATACAACACAAATTACTTTACATTGTGTATCTTTCCATGGTTCAAATTGAGTAAGTCTGAAATTGAAAAAAGTCAAATGAAATGCAGTAAAAAACTTGACGTTTAGGTGTGGTTCACATTCAACATCGGCCCATACAATTTAACCACCCTTTATTAAACTAATAGGGTGGTTAAATTTTAAGGGCCGATGTTGATTTTGAATACAACACAAATTACTTTACATTGTGTATCTTTCCATGGTTCAAATTGAGTAAGTCTGAAATTGAAAAAAGTCAAATGAAGTGCATTAAAAAACTTGACGTTTAGGTGTGGTTCTCATTCAACATCGGCCGATACAATTTAACCACCCTCTATATATATATATATATATATATATATATATAATATATATATATATATATATATATATATATATATATATATATATATATATATATATATATATATATATATATATATATATATATATTATTATGATGGATCGGATGTCATGCGGATGTCGAATTTTGGAGAAGTGCGGATGCCGATGCGGATGTTGAATTTTCGAAAATGCGGATGCGGATGCAGATGTTGAATTTTCGAAAGTGCGGATGCGGATGTTGAATTTTCGAAAAGTGCGGATGCGGATGTTAATTTTGATGAAGATGCGGATGCGGATGTTAATTTTGATCAGGATGCGAATGCGTATGCCATCACTACATATATATATATATATATATATATATATATATATATATATATATATATATATATATATATATATATATATATATATATATATATATATATATATATATATATATATATATATATATATATATATATATATATATATATATATCATTATCACCTTTCCCACTTTCGTGGGGTGGTGCCCGCCACAATTCCCTTACAACCAACCCCTTTCACCACCGCCCGTAATCTCTCTCTGTCTCTACAAATCTTCTACCCTCTTCTAAACTAAAATTCCTTCCATTAAAATCTCTCTCACTCTATCCATCCATCTCCACTACCTCTATCCACATGGAATCTAAGTACCTTGCCCACCATTCTGTCCTCATTCATTCTTCACATATGTCCAAACCATTTTAGCACATCCTCCTCCTCTCTATCAATTACACCCTTCTTCCATTTACACATCTCCCTTATTCTTTCATTTCTAATCCTATCAATCCTTCTCAATTTATATATCGCTCTCAAATCTTTCATCTCAAAGACATTGAAACTTTTTCTCGACCGAACACTTATCATCTATGTTTCACACCCATACAATACAGAAGGTGAACACATACATTCAAACATTCTTATCTTTATTTCTTTCGAAATTTTTCCTTTCTTCCAAACTTTTCTTAGGCCCCCAATACTTTCATTCCTTTCTACCACTCTGTTCTTTATTTCTTTTTCCGTCCCACCCTTACCTTCCACCCAACATTACTAGATATTTGAATTCATTCACCTCCTCAAGTTTCCATTCTCACACTTCTACAAACCAATTCCTCCCTCCACATTTCCTCATCCCCACCTCCAATCCTCATAACTTTATTCTTCGCTGGATTGAATTTCAATCTCGTGTTTGTACATTTCCCTTCAATTTCTCTCACAAGTATTCTCATTTTTTCTCCAGATTCTGCCACCAACACATTTTGCTTCATCTGAAAAAGTAAAACATTCACTTCACATTCAACCTCCATATTTCTCAAGGCAATACTCTTCCCTTCTCTCTCCATTTTTCTAAGTAAACCATTCATCAATAGATTAAATAACATGAAGATATTACACATCCCTGTCTCAATCCCACTCCTATGCTAAACCAATCCGATAGCTCTCTCTTCACCCTCACTCTTGATCTACAATTCGCATATATATATATATATATATATATATATATATATATATATATATATATATATATATATATATATATATATATATATATATATATATATATATATATATATATATATATATATATATATATATATAGGGTTGGCCGAGCTCCGGAATTTTCCGCACCGCACCACACTGCACCATTTGTCGTGCCGCACCGCACCAACTCACTCTAATCTAAGCGCACCGCACCGCACCGAAAGCACCGCACCGCACCGAAATCAGCGCACCGCACCGCACCGCACCGAAATCAGCGCCCCACGCACCGCACCGCACCAACATATACAGAAAAACGTCTTAAGTAAACTTTTCTCAACGGGTTAAAATATATGTACCGTGCAAATTTCATAAAAATCGGAGAAGAATTAAAAAAAAATATTTTAAGATGTCTTAAATAAACTTAAATATAGCAAAATGAAGTGGGGTATTAGGATACTGATTAAATCCAGATGAACCAATCAAACCCATTATCCGAAATTCGGAATTGTAATTTTATCCAAACCTCTCAAAATTAGAAATCTGCCATCCCACAATCTTTCTAAAGTCTGGAAATATATGTATATATAGAATCTGTCTTAAAGTAATGAATAAAAAAAATAAAAATATTACGCAATTTGTCTGCCAAGACTAATATACTGCAGCATATATATATATATATATATATATATATATATATATATATATATATATATATATATATATATATATATATATATATATATATATATATATATATATATATATATATATATAATCTTACGGAACAGAAGATTATTGCAGGATACAATTATTCGGTGCGGTGCGTACCAGGGCCCGCACCACGCACCGCACCGCAACCTTGCGCACCGCACCGCACCGCACTTTTTTTTTTTCTTTCGCACCGCACCGCACCGCACCGTGTTGCTGAAATAGTCTTGCACCGCACCGCACCGCACCGCACCGCACCGCACCCGGTGCGTCGGCCAACCCTAATATATATATATATATATATATATATATATATATATATATATATATATATATATATATATATATATATATATATATATATATATATATATATATATATATATATATATATATATAAATATTACACTTATAAACACCCTATACTACAACCTAAGAGCCAAAAAATTTCTTTAAAACGATAAAATCATAAAAAGATAAAAAGAATAACAATTAACTAAAACTTAATAAGTCCGTTAAAAAACCTAGCTTTCGACCTCAACACCCGGAGATTTTTATTCAAGGTAAGTAAAGAAAAAGAACTGAAACATCTACTCCAAGATGAAGACTCGATCAAATTTTGTTGGTTTGGAATTATGTACAAAAATTTGCATGAAAATGTTTTTCCAAAATTATCAGTATTTTTAATGATGTAAAATTCTAAAAACTTTCTATTATCATTATTTTGGCAAGAAAATGGCAACTTTGCCGAACTCATATCGATTATGTGATTCTTTTCTTCTCTAATGCTAATGCAACGCAGAGCTACGATCACCACACCTCAGACTATAGTCATGTTGATAAATATGTTTTTTAAATAATTAGTTTCTCCACAGTACATACCATCACAATTCCTGCAACCAAGTATTCTCATTTCTATCAGACAACCGTGATTTAGATATAAATTTTCTTTTAAGAGTATTAGAAACAGATTGTACACATGATACTGTGTTTGAGAAAAGTCTTTAAATTATGGGGACAACATGAAATGGAATGATAATTCTTTGATTATAAGGTTTCTTTTTCTTAACATTAGACCCTACACCATATAATTTTTCTTAGCTTTATAAAAAGCTTTATTTATAACGCTATCCGTGTAGAAAAGGGATCTGAAAGTTTCTAATATGAAATTTAGCCCATCCCTAAGAGAGAAAGAGGAACAGATTTTTAATGCTGATATATTGTGAAGTAACAATGCTCATTTTTGTATGAAACGAATGAGAAGAATACTAATGTATATATGAATTTGAAGAGGTGGGCTTTCTAAAAACACAAAAAACTTGGCCGCAATTAACACTATTTACATCAATAAAGATGTCTAAAAAAGAAATTTTTTTGTTTTTCATTTTCTCAAGCATAAATTTTATAGATTGGATTTTACTGATTAATTTTTCCAAGAGCAATTGGGGATCCAAGGTAACAATAAAATGGCAAAAATCAAAAGTAAAATATATATATATATATATATAATATATATATATATATTATATATATATATATATATATATATATATTATATATATATTATATATATATATATATATATATATATATATATATATATATATATAAGTAATGACATCCGCATTCCGCATCCTCATCAAAATTAACATCCTCATCTGCATCAGCATTTGCAGTTTCTAAAATTCAACATCCGCATTTGACAAAAGTTCTAAATTTGCATTCACATTCGCAAACGACTTCACCAAAATTTGACATCTGATCTATAAATAAGAAAATATGACATCCTATCCATCACTAATATACATTTATACATGTGGTGAGGTGAAATACAAATTCTCCTCAATTATATTAGGGTATTTTTAGGGTATTTTTGTGTATTCAAAATTTCCCTTCCCAAAGGGACTTGCGGCTATATATATATATATATATATATATATATATATATATATATATATATATATATATATATATATATATATATATATATATATATATATATATATATATATATATATATATATATATATTATATTAGGATGGAGTGAAGTATTGGTATCGGTATCGAGCTTTCAGGTATCGGTATCGGTTAAAAATGACCGATACCGATACCAGATTTTTTGCATCACTTTGGCTTACATTTTTTGGAATGTTTAATTTCTTTGACTGTAAAGTTTTGAATACCACGAAACATTGTTTTTCTTGATTTTCCAAATTTTCAATTAATTAATTACTAATTAATCGTTAATTACAATTTTTGGCTTATATTTTATATCTATGTAACTACAGTTTCGATTTTGGTCAAATTAGAACAGTTAACTTATTCTATAACATAGATCAACTTGTTATTCTTAATTGTTTACTTATTTAATTACTTTATTAATTAATTAAATTATGTAATTTTTTATTAATATTACCTAATATTTTGAAACGTCGTTTCCCGATAATTTTGTTTCCAGAATATTGATATGTTGCTTTCCACTAGAAGTTTATTTTTTCAAATGCACAAAATTGTTTTTGAATTTATTTTCACGCCATTTACTTCTTACCATTTGGTTTGTTTTCTTAAATATTTTTATTTTTATTTTAATTCTTAATTAATCCGTTAGTAACATATTAAGATGGTAACCAAGGTACATGATATATATATATATATATATATATATATATATATATATATATATATATATATATATATATATATATATATATATATATATATATATATATATATATATATATATATATATTATATATATATATATATATATAGTGTGTGTGTGTGTGTGTGTGTGTGTGTGTGTGTGCGTGCGTGCGTGCGTGCGTGTGTGCGTGTGTGTGTATAGGGGGAATGTTGCGCCGTCAAAAGCACTGCAAGTGCCCTCCATTGGGCATAAACCGGGGAGTGACAGTATGGTCAAGATCATTCCGTTTCACTCCGTTGCCCTTTGGTTGATTCCTTTTCTCGTTTCACCTTCTCAGAGGGTCTCTAGTGTACCCTCGCCTCATATTGGAGTGTCTGTGCTCCCACTTCTCCTTCCTCCGACTCCCTTCTCATGTTCAAATGTACAAGCGCTTATTCGTACATTACCTTTATGAAAAGAAAAAAAAATTGGTAAAACTCAAAACTGTGGGAGTGGACCCTCGGAGTTTGCAGAGAGCATTACTCCTAAAGTGATACTCCCTTGTATGGAGGCGTACATTCCATATTCTTTCCCTTCTACTAAACCTAACGAACTTTGGTTTAACTCTGCTTGTTCTCGTACCATTCTCCATAGGGAAGATGCCTTCAGGGATTACCGTCGTCTTCAAACTCCAGAAACTCATTCAATTTATATTT
This sequence comes from Armadillidium nasatum, assembly GCA_009176605.1. Classification (NCBI taxonomy): domain Eukaryota; kingdom Metazoa; phylum Arthropoda; class Malacostraca; order Isopoda; family Armadillidiidae; genus Armadillidium; species Armadillidium nasatum. The sequence continues at coordinate 46,773 of SEYY01000970.1, forward strand.
CATCCCGGAATCGTGCAAAATCTATCCTCTGCAACACCAAAAATTCTTTTCTTCGTTGAAATGCAATAATCTTTGTTCTTCTTCATTCCCCTGGCATTTTGCAAAAATGTAACTCTATTTGCTTCTTCCTCTTTCCCTCCTCTAATATCCCCCGACGCCGTTTTGCCTGAACTCTTCGCTCAGACTTTTGCCTCTAATTCAGCCTTAGACTATTCCGGAGCTATTCCTCCTTCTTCAACTTCTTCCATCTCATTTATGCCTACAATTTTCTGCTCTCTCAGAGCTTAACACTAAGAAGGTATATGGTCCTGATGGTATCCCTCATGAGGCTCTCAAAACTTGTGATTCTGAGC